>JAJMDZ010000016.1:0-195301 GCA_030573835.1 Tetrapisispora taiwanensis (nom. inval.)
AGCAGCTTGAGCATTTGGAGCAGCTTGAGCATTTGGAGCAGCTTGAGCATTTGGAGCAGCTTGAGCATTTGGAGCAGCTTGAGCATTTGGAGCAGCTTGAGCATTTGGAGCAGCTTGAGCATTTGGAGCAGCTTGAGCATTTGGAGCAGCTTGAGCATTTGGAGCAGCTTGAGCATTTGGAGCAGCTTGAGCATTTGGATCAACTTGAGCATTTGGAGCAGCTTGAGCATTTGGAGCAGCTTGAGCATTTGGAGCAGCTTGAGCATTTGGATTAGCTTCATTTTGGGAAGCATTTACAAACTCCTCTTCATCCTCTTCATCATTACCAGCAAAAACACCTTTGATGCCACTTAATAAATCTCTCTTTTGAAGTTCTGATCCATTGGGTTCTTCAGAGTGAATCATATCTTCTTCAGATGGAAGCTGAACTAATTTAATTTCTAGGGATTCCTTACCTAAATAACGTTGAGCTTCACCAAGTTGAGCATTTAAATATGCTAAATCTTCCCTGTTTGTAACAGATTTAATCAAAGATTCGGATAGTAATAAAACTAACTTCGCTTTACTATTGAATTTTCTTTTCAATGTTTTGAAAATTATAATAGAATTACATAAATAGTCAATATCATCAACATAATTAACGTAAGCCAATTTATTCCAATTAATTTTATTTTCTATAGAAGCGTGTTCACTTGAATTCAAGGCATTAAAGGCTAGTACATCAATGACCTCATTTGGCATTTGTTTAATTTCAAAAGGACTAAAAAGTTCATGAGTTGAATAAATTCTATCATTAAATTCAGCTTTCAATTCATCGTATTTACGTTTTTCAATAGTATGTAAACCAAATGGGAACAATAAAAACAAAAATATTATTGAAAATAAAATTTTAGCTTTTCTTCTTGGAATTAAAGCCATATTTTATTTTAAGTCTAGAAAAATCTTATTAGTTAGATGGTTTCTTCTAAGGATAATTGAATTAACTATGAGCAGGATAATATTTTGATTTATAAGAATATCATAAAGATAATGTAAAAGGATATAACTAATAAATAGGTTCAACTGACATATACATTTCGAAAATAAAACTTAATAATCGATAAAAATGTATTTCACCAGTTGTTAAACTTTTCAAAAAATTCTATTTCGATATTTAATTTCAATAATTTCGTTCTCTTCGGGGGTAAATATTCTTAGATAACTTCGCAGGAACTACTGAATTGTTTATTTAATCAAGGTTAGGTTTTACTTTTACGTGTTTTTTTGTAACATTCTCATATATAAATAAACAAAAGCAATGGACGATGGTATGTATGATGGTAATCAAATTCGTAATATCTTATGAACATAATTCAATGTTTTTGGAAGTATACATTGAATACCTATCAAAATAATATATAGAATAACTAGCAAAAAATAAAAAAACAGACACTAACACTGACACATGTCAGAATAAAGATATATAAGAGGGTCATAACTTATACATTTGAAATAGAATAATATGCCGAATTGTTCTTGATTTAATTATTTTCATCAGTAATATCCATAATGTAAAATTTCTTAAGATCTTATACTTTTTATACTTGCGATGGCACATAGATGTATCGAACTGTACATATAGCTTATCAAGTATCAGCAATTGAATGAGTTCATTAGTTTCAGCTGGAATTACAATTTGGTATTGTCTTCTATGAATCAAAGCAAAATTAACCAATTATAAATCAATGAGTATTTGTATAAAGTTTGGCTTTTGTTGTGATGAGATGAGATGAGATGAGATGAGTTTGCTCCAAAATAAGATTGAAGTTTTTTGAAAATAAGTCTTGGTTTCACGAACAAATGCTCGTGGAACGCGCACTTTTTTCTTTTTTTTTTTCATAAAATTTTTTTGAACTGGATTGAAACTCTTGGTCTCAAAAATAAAATTTTGAAAAAAAATTTTTGTGATATGAATGGACAAATGAGATTACCAACAATATTGAATCAATAAGAATATATATAGATACAATTGGATATATATTCTCTCTGCCTTACCCAATATTTAGTTTATTAGGAAATATTTATCTTTGGTAGAATTGAAGGAAAGGAAGAAAGAAAACGAATACGAGATTATTAATTTTCTTATTAACAAAAAATCATTAATAACCATTTGCATTTATATATATATTATTAGTGAGATAGAGAGAACAAAGGATACGATAATACAAAAAAATGACAGTCGATATTATAGAATTAGAGAATCATAGCTATATTGACCATGAACTTTCATCAAATTTAGATTCTACAGACGCATTTGAAGGTCCAGAAAAATTATTAGAAATTTGGTTTTATCCAACTATTGAAAGCATTCCAAATGGTAAAAGTTTATTGAATATTGAAATGTCGAAATGGATTGAAATGTTAAATTTAGTTAAATGTGAAATATTAAGTATGAAAAAAACTGAAAAAATGTATTCCTTTTTATTAAGTGAATCATCAATGTTTGTTTATGATCATAGAATAATTTTAAAAACATGTGGTACAACTTTAACATTATTATGTTTACCTAAATTATTTGAATTTATTCAATATGATTTAGAATGGGATTTTAAAGTTAATAATGATGATGATGATAAAGATTTAACACTTTATAGTCCATATAAAGTTTTTTATTCTAGAAGATCATTTATGTTTCCAGATAAACAAAAATCTGTTCATAAAAATTGGTCGGATGAAGTTGATTATTTAAATAAATTTTTTATTAATGGTGAAAGTTTTGCAATTGGTGAAGATAAAATAAAATCTAATGCAAGTCATTGGAATCTTTATGTTACAAAGACTACAAAAAATCTTGTTTCAAAGTCAATTGATTTAAATACAATTGGACATGAACATGATGATGAAACATTTGAAATAATAATGACAGGTTTAAGTAATGAAAAGACAAAACACTTTTATAATTCAAATTTAAATTTTGAATCAATTGAATTTGAAAAAGATAATAATCAAACAAATAGCATACATACAAATTCAACAAATAATAATTTTACTGATGAAGGTCACGTAAATGGTTATAAAATGACTAAAAAAAATAAAATTGATGAAATTTATGAAAATTTTAAATATAATAAAATGAAACATGATGCATTTGCATTTACACCATGTGGTTATTCAAGTAATATTTTAATTAATGATGAATTTTATTATACATTACATGTTACACCAGAGAATGGTTGGTCATATGCATCATTTGAAAGTAATATTCAATATGATAATAATTATGAAATTTTACAAAATGTATTAAATATTTTTAAACCAAATGATTTTTGTTTAACATTTTTCCGTAGAAAAACAAATACAAAAAGTATTAATGAACAAAATATATTAACAAATAATGAAGATAAATTAATTGGTTATCAAAAATTAGATAAAATAATTTATGATTTAGATGATTATCAATTATTATATTTACATTTTAAAAAAATATAGATATAAAATTATAAAATTATAAAATTATAAATAAAATATATAAGTGACACAAAATAGCAATACCATATTTACTGACACTGTCATATATAAAAAGCATCAATATAATAAAATGAAATTTTGAGGAAATACATATAAAAATATGAGGTTACAAATTTTATAATTGTCAATTGAGGATATTAACATACAATTTAATTTTTGTTAAATTGTATGTTATTTTTAGAAACTATTTTTCACATACATAAATAAAATTCTTTAACTTCCGAAATTCCCAGAGATGGTGGTTGTTCCAAATTAGGAAATGTAATTAAATAAATAAAACGTCAAAAAAATTGAACAAAAAGGAAAAATAATATTATGTACGAAACAGGAAAATGTGGTTTTTAACAAGCGTCCTGTATGTGTAAAGTATATTATTATATGTATATAATTTAGCCCCGTTTTAATTTTTACATGATAGACCTCCCCCCCCCCCTCTCTCTCTCTCTCTCTTTGCAAACACACATAAACGCATTTGTTCTTTCGCCTTCTTTTCGTTTTCGATGAACTCAAACAAATACGTATTTGTGTTTTATAATCCGCGGCTCTTTTACCTTTTCTCGCTAAACATCCCCCCCGTTCCCCTCACCCCTAATTTATATTCAAATAAAAAGTAAAAAAAATAATAAAAGTAAGTTTCCCTACGTCAAATGTGTCAACAAATGACTCTTATTTTTTTCATAACGAAACAGATAATTCTATCATAAAGAAACATAACAATGAACTATAATTGAATAACATAGAGATTGTTAAAATAATTGATTTTTTTGTTCAGATAAGATAAATTTAATAGTTTTCTAGAATTTAATGTTTATTATATACATTTTTTTAAGATAAACCTCATTGTGTAAAGACTATTTTAATGAATAAAATGAGGCTTATTAATATTTTAATTTGTTGCAGATGAAAATAATTTATATAAATTTTTTTTTAATATATAAGCAACCCCCATCTTGAAATTATTATACAATGAACTCTTTAATTTTTGGTGTTTCTTTTCAATTGTTTATAACCTTCTCTTTTATATTTTTTTTTATAGCAATAGTTATATAAAACTTTATACAATTATAAACTGAAAAAACCAATCACAACAACAACAAAAAATCATGCAAGTATCAAAAGTCATTTTATCTACTTTAGCCTGCGTAGGTATCGCTCAAGCCGCTAATGCCACTAATGGAACTTCAACTAATGCTGCAAATATGAATAATGCTTTATTAGCTGATAAGACTAATGCTATCGGCGCTGCTGCTATAGCAGGTATTGTCGCTTTATTGATTTAAGTTTAATTTGTTAATTTTAACTATTTTATTTTTAACACTCTTTATTTTATTTAAACCATAATAATTAATGTCGCTAATTTTATTTTTAACAATAAAACTATAATTCCACTTTCTCTCTACCATTTACTAATTTTCATTTAAAAATAAAAATTTTAATGAAACAATACAATTAACAAATTTTCTATATAATTACTATTTTATATAAATACCAATAAAAAAACATTAATTTTTATAAAGAAGAACAATTTATTATTTAACAATTTATTATTTAACAAAATATATAAAATTTTTAATAAATTTAATATTTTTTTTTAATTTCCATTTTTTTTATTCTGTTTCAGTCTCTTGTAATTCAATATAATCTCTTTGTTCATTGATTTTTTCCTTCATTTTAATTACAATTAATGTACTACCAATAATTAATATCATACCTATTATTGAAAAAATATTTGGCCATTTATTCCAAATCATTACATCCCAAAAAATTGCATAAATTAATTGTGTATATGACATTAATGAACCTTTACTTGCTTTTATAACTCTTTGTATACCCATTGATAATAATAATTGATGAATAAATCCACAAATACCGATTAATAAAAATAAATTAAATTCTTTTAAATTATTAATTTTTTGAAATTTAAATCCAGGTAAAGTTATTATACCAAGAAATGATACAATGCCTGTAACAAATGAAAAATAATTAACATTCATTATTGCATGAGCTCTATCACCAATAAATCTGATTACAATATAAACACCACTTAATGACATTGCACCAAATAATGCAAATATAATTGCAATTATTCTCTTCGTTGGATCAATTGTAATATTTGAATTATTTATTAAATCTGAATCGGCATTACCAAATAAAAATGTTGGCCTAACAATCAATATAACACCGGATAATGACACCAAGGATCCAATACATTCAATTGGTGATATAGGTTCTTTTAAAATTAACCATGCTGCAAATATTGTAAAACTTGGTGCCATAAATGAAATTAAAACTGCGTCACTTATTGTTAAATAAATTAATGAATAATACATACCAAATACACCAATGAATCCAAATATACCTCTTAATATTAACCATCCACGTACTTGTGGATTGCCAAATGGAACATACGGTATATTTTTTCTATTATAATACATATAAACAATCAATGCCATTGATGTTACAATCATTCTTAATAATAAAATTTGTAAAGGTTTAATTCTTTCTTCTTCTGGTTTGTCACCTGTGGTCTCTAATACTTTTGTTGAAACTTGCATGATTGAATTGAAAAAATATGAAACAATTAATAATAATATACCAGCATTTTGATCCTTTTTAATAATCTCGACATTTGTTTGTGATTCGGCATCTTCATCATATATTTCAGTATTATTTATTATAACATCGTCAATTTTAATACCTTCATTACTATTATTATCTGAATTTTTTGTCATTACGAATATTATTATTTATTCTGAACAATAAGATAAGAGTTTTTATTTATATTAACAACTCATACACTCGAATCAAATTTGGTTCTAGGTTATTGTTTTTATTGTTTTTATTGTTTTTTAATTAGCATTTATTTATTACCTTTATATATATGTAGGTATGAATACAATCTATCTTCAATTGCAATTGTCATAATTAATTTATTCTAAACCAAAAAAATTAATAAATAAGAGATAAATTCATAAAAAAGATCAAAGAATAATTACATAAACAAAAATGACTCTTTCATTATCTCAATTAATATTGTAAAACCCTTTTAACATTTAAGAGTTAATTGTATTACATCGAGGTATTTTTGTTTCGTAAATTTTCATTTTTTTTCCCCTAGAGATATTACAATTGTTCCTCGGTAAATTACCATTTTAGGTAATTTACAATCTTCGAAATGATTAAGATTGTAGAATTTATTTAAAAATACTTCTAATTGTTATTATTATTTAAGAAATAATAAAAAGTTTACAATTATACAACATTGTAGTGAGATGGTGGTAGGTGGATTTGAGTTCATTATTAGTGTTATGGTAATCTTAATGTAAATGTGAACGGAAAAACAAAAGATTGTAAAAAATAATAAGATGAATCATAATTAAGAAACTCTAATGATTACTTATAATATATAATTAAAAAATCCGATCCATGGTCAGACGATAAAATGCACATGTTCCAAAACCACTTATCCTTGATACATGAAATCCAAATTCTACATAGATCCTTGCAACAACGATATTGTATTGTTAACTTCTAGAGTTTTTTCGAAAATATTACTACTTAAATAATAACATAATATCTTTTCAATCCTTAAGTAAAGAGTACACAAGATCATTTACATAAATTATTTTATTTATTGTATATTCAAAATAAAATTTATGTTTAATTATTAAAACTAATAATTAAAAGACATTCCCCATCCAAGTTATTGAAATTTTTCAATTTTTTTTTCATTTCGAAGTGATTTTGCCCAAACAGGAAATTTTGAAAACAAGTCACCATGAAAAATTAAAAAGAAAAGATAAACAATAATAATATAAATTTAGATTAAATTAAAAGTGAAATAATATTTGCTGATAGTATTTTAAGGTTTACTTATTGTAATGAACATTATTTCAATTTAGCCAATAATCTTTATAAGCTTCATTATTTTTTTGTAACAGGAAACAACAAGCTATCTAATCAATCTTTACTAATATATATAATATGCCATTAGAATCCAAATGGGCAACTTCATCTGATGATGAGGATGTTACTCCACCAATTCAAAAAACAGAAAAAAAGATAAAACAAAACAAATTAGAAAATAAAAATAAAAATAAAAATGATACTCATAGAAAGGCATTTGATCTAAATGATTTTTCAAAAAAAGTTCATTCAGAAAAACCAAGTATTTCATTTAGTGGTGGTAAATTGGCTACTTCATATGATTCAAATTCAAATTCAAATTCAAATTCAAATTCAAATTCAAATTCTAGAAGTAATATCAGAGATAGTGGTCACTATAGTAAGAATAATGAGCGTTTTTCAAAAGATGATGTGCAATCAAAATCAAGTAGAAATTTTTTTGAAAAACCAAGTATCTCATTTTCAAATGGTAAGATGAGTTTATCAAATCAAGGTTCAAAAAACAACAAAAAAACATCTAATGAGGATATTTGGGAAGATTTAGATGATCCAAATGATGTCGAAGACGAATGGGAAGATGAAGACGAGGAAGGAGACTATGAAAATGACTACGAAGATGAAGATGATTTTGAAACTAACCAAGAATCAATTCAAGATAAACCAGCAATCTCTTTTTCTGGAGGTAAAATGTCAATTTCTACTGGTGCTAAGAGAGAAGTTAAATTTAATAATTCGCAAAAGAAAAGCTCCCAAGGTTCTTCTGCTGATAAATTGGCTTTATTGAAAAAGAAAATCGAAGAACAAAAAACTATATACAAAGATACAAAACATAAGAAAGAACAAAAACAGCTTTTAAATGATTTCTTAAACAATGATGATGCATTTAAATGGGATGATGAAAACGAAGAAGAAGAAATTTTAGATCGTTTGAAAAAAAGCATGAAGATATAATAGATTTTAATGAAATATTAAAAAGGTTTTAGGATATTTCTCTATTAACAAAAAGTTTATATGATAATCAAAAATCTATATTTTGATTTAATTAGTAATATATATAGAATGTTGATTTAAATTGAAGAAAAGAACATTTTTAATTAACAGGCTCTTATTTAGAACTCCCTCATGTCACCAAATTTTTCCCTTCTTCTGTTGACAGCCAATCTTAATTTTGCAAAAGCAACAACTGTTTCATTAACTTTGGCAGCTGTTCCCGGTAAATTAAGTTTTTTGGCTAAATATAAAATATAACCGTTAATATAATCAATTTCAATATCTCTTAAATACAATGTATCTTGTCTCATCGAACTACTATTTTTCTCATTTACAACTGTACCAATATCGTTAATTTGTTCACTCATATTTTCAATGTTTAGGATAGAAGAAATTTGTAATGAAGGATAACCTGGTTTGCCGTTATAAGTTTGTTCATATTCAAATAATGCTTTATATTCAATCTTTAGAACAGCTAATGCTTCCTCAACAATTAAAGCAAATAATTCTCTACTGGTGTCAAATAATTCACCATTAACGGCATCAATTGTAGCAGTTACTGGATTAATACAACTATTAATTAAAAATTTAAATAATTGACCAGCTAACATTTCTTGATAAGTCATATGTTCGATATTAAACACCTTCTTCAAAGCTGGGTCAGATAGTATTTTGACCAATTCATTTTCATTCAAATCCTTTTCTGTAAGTTCATCACTTTGAATCATTTCAGTTGGTTCCCATGGTAGTCTTGCAATTTTCATTCCAGCGAAACCAGCAAAATTAAAAGTAAAACCTTGATCTATGAATGCACCATGAGATATAACACCTTGGAAAATACTCGGTCTTCTAGATTTATCAGTAAAAATTTGATCCCTCATAACTTCTAAAACACCTAGACCATTTTGGATTAAAATCAAATTTGATTTTGCATCAATGTACGGTAAATAAGGTTCCAATGCATCTTTTGTTTGGTATGTTTTAGTAGTTACAATAATATTATCAATATGTTCTCCGGTGTATGATTCAGGACATTGAACAGTTGTCAATTTTTTAGTAATTAATGGAGTATCATTTAAAAATAATTTTTTAACACCGATAGTATTCTCATATTTTTTTTCAAATAATTCAACCTTTTCTTTAGATCTCAATAAAGGAATCACATTAACATTAGTATGAGCAAGCATATCAACAGTTAAAATGGTACCCATGGCACCTAAACCTAATAGGTGAACAACCGGCTGTTTTGTTATGGACATAATACTTAATTGATTAGGTTACTTTCTATGATTGTTCAATTGTCTTCAGTAAGTAATAGGACAAAAGTTGAAGTCTTTGCTCGTAGTATCTAATAAATTCACTTCAATTGTGTAAGCTCAATAAATATTTCTAAAATATTTTTCTAAGTTTTGTTCAATTGTGAGACTATCTTAAATTTATCTGAGATAAATTTAAAGCTGACTCATCATTGAAAAAAAATAATTTAATTCTTGATGTTAAAGGAAGGTTTACGATTAAATATAAGGTATCGAGAGACACGGAAAAAATAAATAGAATATTAAAATTTCAAAATATGAAAAAAAAAGAAACGACCCCAGTGAGGATTGAACTCACGATCTTGCGATTAACAGTCGCACGCCTTAACCAGCTTGGCCATGGAGTCAGATAGTTTACGCAAAAAAAATTAAAATAATAATTACATATTTTCGAAAGAACAGTAATATAATTAATATTAGTGTTTTTCATATTATTGCTGAAACACAGGGAATATAGACTATATTTCGAATGTATCGGATTTTTAGAATTATTAAAGACAATAAACAATAAAAGGTTCACATATTATTGTCAGATTATAGAACTTTATAAGATAGATGTGTTTACAACGATAATCAATTAATATTATACTTTCACATTCATGAATTGGAATAAGAAATTCTAATTGTGTGAGAATAAGAAATTCACGTTTTACATATTTCAGAGGATTCCAGAAGCCTGATATCCTTAGTTCAGAAATACAAGAAGAGGATTTTGAACTTTATAATTAAATGACCAATTCATAATCACTTGTATAAAAACTAAAGATATTTGAAATTATGAAAATCTTGTATTTCCATAATTTATGTAAAATTAATATGTAATATATAATTTAAATAAACCAGGGTTTTTACAACTTAAAATATCACAGAAACATCCTCAAACTTAATTTATTCTAAAATGAACTCAACATTTGAAACATACAACTCTGCTGTCAGTCCAATTGAGACAGTCAAGTCTGACACATACGCGGATCAAAGTATTGACTATGAACAACAATTATGGCACTACCCATTGTAACCATCTTATAAGAGGGAACAGGGTGTCGAATTTATCTTATTGACACCCAAGATTTTGCTAAGATTACAAATAAATAGTAATGGTTTAATATATCTTAGAATACACAGCATATTTCGACGGTGTCGATATATGGTAATTGTGTTCTTATGAAATTGTTATATAAACACGCATAAATATGAATAGATTTAATAATCATGTTATTACTCAATGCAGAAGGACTAGCAAGATGATTTCATAATTCTGTATAATAGGAATTGATTAAATAATTATTATAATATATTAAAATATAGACTTTAAATTAGAAATGCAATCATCTATTCATAAATTATAAGTGAATTCAGGACACGAAATTGACAGATTGAAAAATATAAAGACAAAGATTTATTAAAAAATTATTAAATATTTAGAATTCGTTAAAATATGCAAATTAAAAAAAGAATAGTTTAATTACTATTTTTTCTGTTATAATTCCATACAGATTAATGGATGAATTTTATATTGTTTGATTAGTTCGTTAAATGCTAAATATTGTTCATGGGCATACAACTTTGTTAACTTTCTTAATAATATTAACCTGAAGTATACATCAGGATCTGAAGACCAACCTAAAATTGAATCTGATTTAATATTCTTTTTCAATGTTGCCATTGTCTCATTAATTAATTTTATCATATTATTTTGAACAGGTTTATAATCTTTATCCACTCCTATTATCTCTATTAAACTCATAAAGTATTCTACATCATTACGGAATTGGTTATCCTTTTCTTTATCAAATAATTTTGATTCATCGTGATCGATGTTTTCATCGAAAGGTATTGAGGATACAGCTGTAATTAATTCCATTAAAATCGTTTCAATTATTCTATCTTGGCCATATATATTAGTAAATGGTTCAATGAAAAGTTTACAAACAACAGTTGAACTAGTATTGTCTCTCCAATTTTCAAGTTTCAAAAACTTTTCTGAAAGATAATGAGAAGAAATGCTTCTAATATCTTCATCATCATCATTTAACATCTTGTATATTTGCCACAAGGCCTTTGGATCTTTTCTGTTGTTAAAATAATTAATTGCACACTTCAAAGCAGCATCTCTATAAGATACAGCTAAACTTTCATCACAGTACTGTTGAATTTTAGACCATGAGTTTTCAAAATCACCAACTGTAATATTTTCACCTAAACTTTTTAATGCAGATAATTTTAAGTTTTCACTGCTGCTTTGTGAATCTAAAATATTAACTAGAATATTTGAATTTAATGGAGATTCTAATGCTGTTAGGACCTTGAGAATCGTACTTTGACAGCCTTCATATAAGTATTTTTGTTCAAACACTTCACGTAAGCAATTAATAATATTTTCATTGCCAATGAAATCAGAACTATGATCTAAAATAAAATTTAAACACACCATTTGCGCTTCATAATATGAAGATAACATTGTTAAAACTATAATATCATCGATGTTTTCTTCAGATTCCATTTTAAGTAATACATTCGCAGTTGTTTCCATACATAATTGTTTTGAACCATCAGTATATACTGTACCAATATTTTTAACAAAAAAGTTACCGATTGCAGATACAAGGCTATTTGCAACCAAATTTTTAAACGTTTGACATTGTTCCATTGTCATATAAATTACTTCGAGGTACGTTTTAATGGAAACATAACAATTGCTATAAAGGATTTTATTATATGTTTCTGATAAGAGTTGTTCTTTAAATGTATTGAATTTTTGTTCATTATCAGACATATCAGTAGCATTTTCAATAATACATTTAATAGCAAGAAGATGACCATGTATTTGATTTTGTGACTTGAAATCAATATCTGACATTAAGGTTGTACAATATGAAACATCATCCTCAACAAGTGAAGCAAATACTCTAGCAGCCATATCTCTAAGTTTCCAATTTGAATTAGATAAACAAATTTTCACAAAATTTTCAAAATCATTCAAACCATCATATCCTGGAGTTGGCTTTAATCTGAATAGTAAATTTAAAACCAAAAAAATTGATTCCAGATTAGAGCTTTTGTTATCATTCAACGTTTTTAATACATCTATTAAAAGTTCTCTGATACCTGCATATTTTGTAAAAAACAACCTAGCACTGATGTTTTTATCCGATTTACCAAATATTCTATTTTGTAATGAGGTAAATAACATAATACAACAATTTCTTAAAGCCCAATGTTCGGAAGTAAAATTTGAAATAGCTAATTTCAATGCTTCAGCTACATAAACGGTGCAAGGATCGGATAATTTAGATTCTATAAAAATTCCTCTAATAATATTAAAAGCATTGATTTGTGGTAAATCCAACTTATCTTGATGATTACCGATAGGCAGAACTGCAATCTCCTTCAGTTCGGCCATAACATAGTCTAACATTGGTCTATCCTTTCCTTTTTCTGTTGACAGAATAGTTGCTACTAAAAATGGCATACCACCAGATCTTCTAGTGATATGCTGTGTTTTGTATTTTACTGATTCAATAATTTCTTTTAGCCATGAGTCCAATAACTCTGGTTCGTCAATTCTACATTTATTACAAAATGTGGCAAACGCTGGTAGAATAGCCTGGAATGCACCACTATGACGGATGGTCAATAATTGCTCTATCAATACAGTACCAATTACTTTCATTTGGTTTCGTGTCAAATGAAACTTATTAGCAATGCTATCAATTATAGTAGAACTCTCCTTAACCGATTTAAAGGCATAACTAATTACAATTTGATCAGAAATATTAGACGCCACAAATACAGGAGGTAATATACCATCTGATGAATCATGACAAAGCACATCCTTTGTTACAATCCAGATATCAGTGAATATTTTAATGAGATCATCCATAGACATTTCTCTCAGAACTTCAGTATTTTCATTTTCTTTTAATATCAAACCCAAAGCAGTACAGTATCCACTTATCGGTTTGTTTACATTTTGTAAATACTCAGCATCGGAATTGGGAATTAAAACCTTCAAGCTGTCCAGCAGTTTTGAGACATATTCAATTTTATCGTCCGAATTTAAGCATAAAAATGAATGTAACTGGGCTCCTAAATCACAGGTTTGATAACGATTGAACATGACATTAGCTTTATCGATTAGTAAATCGAATTCAATTCTAGACTTCAAATTTTCGGAATTTTTGGATGCAAGTGCTATACCTAATAAGTTAATAGCTCTAACTCTTAAATCTTCAAAATTATTGACCGAATTGTCAATTAGAAGTCTTAAGTATGCATTTTCATCAAATAGATTAATGGAAAAAGGGTATGGTCTTCTATCTCTATTATCAAAATATTCTTGTGGGATTGTGTTGTCAATACCAGATGATACTAAAAATAACAAAATGCTGAAAGCAAGGTCCGATCTGTGATACTGTGAGCCTGGTCCAATTTGAGTGTATAGATATTTCACTAACCAAATGAAAAAATTTTCAATTTTTTTTATAGATTCGATTTTGTCTTGTTGTTCTTCAGGAAACTTATCAGCCTTCTTCAATTTTAAAGCATCTCTGTTCAAAGAATATGAAGAGTCTCTCAAACGTAATACGAAATTTTTAAACGAGCTGCAGAAATAATTTCTAGTTTCCACATTTATATCATTGAAAAAGATATATAAATTATCTTGAATCAAATCTAAAATATATGAAGGAACTTCTTTTGATTTTTTTGATGAAATAGTCAATAAGGTAAATGTGTCCAGCTTGTATTCATCTTGTTGTAATAAGTAACTTAAATCTTTCAATGATATCAATTTATCATTTTTAAAAGGTTCTTCTTCAATACCTAATTCTTTACCAATCTTCAATAATGGTAATAATTGATGAATGCCACCTTCTTTAGGTAAAGATTTAATAAAAATTGGATATAATTCTTTTGGCATACTTTTGAATAATGATGTTAAAATATAAAGTTCAATTGCCTTTGTAAAAGTTTTGTCATTTAAATATTTACAAACAACATCTTTCCATAGATTCAGCCAATTTATCAATTCATTAATATCACTATTATAATGATTTCTATATATATTCAGTAATAAACTTGAGATGGACTTACCAATTGGATTTGAAAATGAATCTGATGACATTAAAGATAAAGAATTTTCAATGAAATTTACCTTTTTTTCTAAAATTCTATATAAATCAATTTTTTCATTTGAAATTAATTCAATAAAATAATATTGTACTTTCAATGTTGATGGGATTTCAATAATTCGATCAAACCATTTCTCTAATAAATTTGAAATAACATCTTCTGGATATAATAATTTAATTAATTTTAAAAATTTATTAAACATATCTCTTAAAGCATTAACAAGCACGACACCACCATCTGCCCAAAAACTAACAATGAACAAGAATATTTTATTACAAACGTCAACTGAAATCATATCATTGGTAATCTTCGTCTCATATCCCAAAGTATTATGCTTTTTACTTGAAATGAACTGAGTTGATCTTTGTATCCAGATAGAGAAAGAATCAATAACCAAAATTCTATTGGAATCATTCAAACCTTCTGTTTGATTCAAGATTGGCTCAATAAGGATATTAAATATATCAGAATACTCTTGTAATACTTCATTTATCAATATCTCATCATTAGATTTAATCTTAACGATATTATTATCTATTAGATATTTTTTTGAGTTTAAAAAAATAGATTCATCTGTTTTAGAGATGAAATTCATGGTGCTTGTGCTCTTGTGGATATTATACAAACCCCAAATATAAACGTTACACAAAGCTTTTTAAATATTAATCTTAGATCCAAATTATTTTTAATCTATTCGAATAAAAAATAATTTGGAATTTAAAATATTGAAGCTCATCGATTTTTCATCCATTGCTTTCACTTTAAATTTTTTTCGTTTCTTGTGGGCATCGATTTTTTGAAATATTATTACATTGACCGAATTGAGTAACAATTGAAAAAAAAACAAAGATGTGTTAAGCAGAAAAAAATTGAAATTGTAATTAAAAAAATGTATAATTCAACTTTAAAAGATTTGATTTCAAAAAAAAATCATATATCAATAACATATTAACAATACATAACTATTAACTATTAATTTAGTTACAAACATTTAGAAATCTAGTATAAATACATATATTAATAACAAAGTAAACTCTATATTTGAGTTAAAGGGATATTAACAGACAATAATTTTTTATTTTAAATTACAATGGCAAGAGCTCCAAATTCTAATAGTGAATCAGAAAGTAAACCAAGAAACACAGGATCAGGCGGTAATTCTACGGGACAAACAGGCCCAAGTTCAAGAAATCCTAATAAACAAAGGTTAACTGTAACACAAAATCAATATATTAAAAATTTAATTAAAAATCATGTTACAAATAATCATCCAAGTTTAAAAGAACTTCCTCATCCATTAGATTTTTCGCAATACGATGTATCAGTTTTAAGAAATTATAAAGATCATTTCAATTTAAATATTCCTGATAATATGACTTTAAGAGGTTATTTGTTAGGTTCTGATTTAGGTTTAAGGACTTATTCAGGCAAGAAAAATAAAGTTGGTAAACAAGGTGCAAGAATAACAAAAAATGAATTAGCAAAAGAAGTTAAAGAACACTTTGATAATTATGTTGTAAAAGAAACTATTTGCATACCCCATTTTATTTATAAAGTTAAAACACAAAGAAAAAAATTTAAAATGGAATTTAAGGATTAAAATATAAGTAATAAAATGATAATTCAAAATATTAGATTTGATTAATCAAATTGTAACTTTATAGGTAAGGATATTAATTATAAATAGAAAATAATATTAACATTTTTAATAGAATACGGATAGTAAATAAATTAATAATAATAATGTACTAAAATTATTTTTTAATAGAAAAAACAGTAAAAAAACATTACATAATATTACATCAATATATAATTATCTTTAAGTCTTTTGGTATGTCTCATGCAAATTTATGTTATAATGTTAGTTTTGAAAACTCACCAAATTTAGTACTTATATTAACAGCTTTTTCGACTTTTGACCATCGGATTTTATATGTTTCAGGATCATTTATTATCTTATACATCAATTCTTCCTCGAATATATAATTTTTTGTAGATGATCCTAGAATTGTCAAATATGGTAGTTTAGTTTTAACATAACGAGTTTCATCAACAGGAGCAACTTTGTAGAATGAAAAAACTGATCTTGAATTTATTTTAATATGACGCAATTCTGGAAAGTTAAAATAACTTAATTTTAATACCCCAATTTCAGTGATTTTAAAATCAAAATTTAGTTTTTCTAAATCTGTTTGTGTAAATGATTTTGTATAAAATTTTTCCATAATCACATCAATAATACTATCGTCTCCTAAGGCTTTGCTGTTATTATTTGTCCAAATCTTAACTATTTCTTTTTTATCTGATGGCTCACCTCTATAGATACAAGGGATATACGCAGGATAATCAAATAGATTCGATATCCACAGTTTCTTATTCTTTGGATAAAACATTGTAGTAAAACTTACAAGCTTTTTTTGTGACGCTGCAGTTAGAAAGAACCCAAGTTGAACTGGTGTTCTTTTCAATATAATTGGATATTGAGGGTTCATCTTATTATAATCACGGAATGAAAGCTCAACAATTTTAAGTTCAATGTATGCAGGTAGATATTTAATGCGAGGTAGTACTGGTATCACAAACCAATTGAAAGTTCTTTGATTTAAATTGGTAGGATAATCAATCGTATGTGAAAAAAAAGTTTCAAAAGCTCGAATATGGCGAGGTCTATCTTCATATACTGTGAATTCAACTAGTGAATGTTGGTAATGTTCCATTAAATCTCTGAAAATATCTAATTTGTACTTTATAGTAGGTACAGCACCTGTATTATTATCCCCAGAATTATATCTTGATTTTTTTTTTGGATTGGAGTTTAAATCTTTTTTCATAAACACAGCATTAAATTTATAGCCATTAAATTTATCTTTCACCATTGAATCAATTATTGAATTAAAAATCTTTTCATTTCTACCGGTTAATATAATTGAAAGTGTATCAGATTCTGAACACGAATTTTTTGCTAATTCAACAACCTTTTCATTCCAATACTGACCATTATTGAGATCAGCAACACTTTGGTCATATGACATACATAAATAAAGCCCATTCATCCACCAACTTTTATAACCAGGTAGTTTATTCGTAACTATATCATCACTTAAACCTTTACTATACAATTGTTTGTTTGGATGTGGTGAATTGTATAAAGTATTATCAAAATCATAGATATGTATTTTTGTAATACGTTCTCGTGAAACATTAGGAATATTTAATAGGTCTGGACAACTACTCCAATGTTTCAAAACATCGTGATCCATTTTATTTTGTTGTTATTTGATATATATATTTCACAAAATCTAATACACAATCTTCCAAATAATTTCCAATTATAAACGAAATTGCAAGATACACTTCAATGATATTAAACTCTTTCGAATTTATAATAGATCTTTATATTAAATATTATCTTTATTTAGATTATATTCATATAATTATTCATTCATTCATATTGTTAAATAATAATATTTCAATGTTCTTTAATTATTTACCCGTTCAATTTGTTCTTCACTGTTGAAAAATTGGTAAAGTCCATCGAATTTTCAAAAGAAAAAAAATGAAAAAAAATGAAAAATGAAGAATTGGAATCAAAGATAAATAAAATTTTTTAGAAGAGTATGATCAAACTGAATTGGATTTCATTTAATACATATAAGGATTGTAATCTTAAAAACAAGAGCAGGCATTTTAGAGTCTATTTCTTATATCCTGAAATAAGAGCAATAATTGAGTTTTTATTTGAAGAAATAAACAGTTGGTTTTAACGATTCTCTATCCGCTAATTATTTTTTTATCATAGACTCAATATAGGTGAATTGAATTAATATTTAGTCAATTTTGCTGATTTCAAATTTGATATAATATTTTCAGATTATTGCAAAAAAAAGCATTCAATTCGATCATTAATACACTGCCATGCATATCTCATTCAATTATTTATCTGGATATCTTAAAGATATCAAAGATTTAAATATAGTTATAACACAAGATAAAATTGAAATAATTGAAAATTATTTAAATGATAATAAAGAATTATTTTGTAGCGTTTCTAAATTTGATTCGTTTGATGATAAAATATCAGAACCAAAGAAGGATAAATCTTTAATTTTAAGATACAACAAACAAAAAATTGACGTTGATGAAAAAGATCAATTATTAGCATATAATATATCAAAAATTTTACAATTAAATTATGATGAAGTTTTAAAAGTAATTGTAAATCAAGATAAAGCATTAAGAAAATCAGATATTGGAGATTTAGTTAAAGTGATATTATCTGAACGTAACTCAATCATAACATCAAGCTTATATTTATTAGAGAATGTCAATAATGATACCTTATATGAAAATTTAGCATTAATCATTTCAATGGATAAAGAACAAATATTTATCGATTTGACTGGATTATTGGATAATTTATTTGCAAAATACGATAAACTTGGTTCAATCGAAGAGAATGATGAATTCGATTTAGATTTAAACATGTCAGAAATATTAAAAATAAAAAAACAAGAAGATTTAATTTATGCTATGAATATATTAAAATTATTGATTTTACTAACATTGAATTCTGATTTCCATGTAAATCTTATAACAAAATGGTTACAAGTTGTTGTTAACTCAACAGATTTTTTGGTCAATTTACTAAATAAAGATAACGTACCATCGTACATTGTTGAAAAACTTGAATCATTATTTACAATGATAACTTTAATATTATTTGGTTTAGATACTTCCTCAGTTGGTATTAAAAGTGATAATAAATTGTTCGAAGATGACAATAATTTTAAAACAGTTAATGATTTATTGAAAAGTGAAAGCATGAGCCCTGTTATCTATTATATGTGGTCATACATTTTATCTATCAAAGGATACTTATTACAAGATGACCCAATCAATGAAAAACTTTTTAATGATAAAGTTTTCGATGGCGAACCATTGCAAACTCAAATTTCATATTATGCATCGTTAGCGGAGACAAATAATGTATTGGATGCTATTAAAAAAATATCTAAATCATTTACAAATGATAACTTATATTCTGTAATTATTTGCTCATTTATCACCCTATCATTAAATTTTATAGAAATAACATTAGAAACATCGGAAATGTTCAGATATGTGTTATCTAGAACACCCATGGAATTCGTTGAAAAATTTTTAACAAGTGACGCATTTGAATCTAAATTAATTTTGTTAAAAGCCAAATTACCATTAATATCAGAGGCCTTAGTTCCCTTAATCAAGATAACATCTGTAAACCCAGATTTTGCAAATTTTATTTGGGGTGAATTAGACACATATACTGCCAACGTTAAATTAGGAGAGTTAGATTATGATTTATTAGACGGATCCCTAAATTCAGATATAATTATTACTAAGAGAGAGCTCTTAGTACATCCACCATTTGAAACCAAAAATAATGTATATATAAATATTCCTCCGTCTACTAAGGCAAAAATTTTAGTATCTGGCTCATCCGATGTCAAAGAAGATTTAGTTTTATTCCAAATGAGTTATAGCGGTTGGTCCATTTTGGGCAATATTTTACAATCATTAAACGAAATTTATATCCAAAAGGGTTATGAAATTGATCAAGTCGATAGATTTACTATTATATCTATTATTCAATTGATAACTAATGTGTTAAAGTCAAGTAAATCTGTTGAAGAAATAAAGGATGTAATTAAAAATCTATCAGAAAACGTATATGGTCAAGATATCATCACAGTGATCTTTAATATATTTGAAGTCTCTTTACAAAAACGAAGTTATCAGTTAATTTGTGAATGTGCTGAATTTTTAATTGCTCTTTTCAGAGTTTACCCACAACACGTATGGTCTTACTTAATAAAGTCAGAATTATTAGAAAGATATGGAAAGTCAAGCCATATTAATACAATTTTAGGCTCTATAGAATTATCAAATGGTGAGTTTGATTTCAGTATTAAAATTGCTAAGTTAGCAAATTTATTAGCAAATGATCCTAATTCTTATACTGGGTCTTCTATAAAAAAGGTCAAGTTAGATTTTATGGAAAAAATATCCATGCATTTAATCCGTATTTATGAAGGTTATCAGTTTTGGAACTACTCTAAAATTTCACAAAGATTCGAACTTGGTATCCAATGTACATGCTTCTTTAACCACAGTTTAAATAATATTTATGGTACACCAAGTATGGCCCAAGATAAGCATATCGTAAACTCTCATCTATCAACGATCACGGAATCTTTATTATCCTCACATTCGATGGATCTACATTCTGCTAAATCTTTAATCAGTACTCTTCTATCCAAACAAGATAACGATCTCCGTTTATTATCCAATATAACATTTGGAAAACTGTATGAAAACTTGATTAAAGAGTCCTTTAAATTATCTAACACATTAATTTCTACAAGGATTACTTTAAATCTACCACCCAGTACTTTTGAAAAATTAGTTTTCGAAAGCTCCAAACAATTTTTTGAAATATATAGGGATGAATACTTTATGAAGTGCGATATTATTCATTTAATTAATTCCTTAATTGCAGCACCTTGGTATGGTCAATATCCATTTTTATTATCTTACTTAGGTGAGAAAAATTCAGAAAAATTATTTCATACAGTGTGCTTAGATATAGAGAGCACGTTATTAACCGACGAAGTAGTAGAAGGTTGGTATAAATTTATTCAAACATTATCCGAAAGTAAACAAGATGGGCTGGCTGCATTATTTTTGACTGGTAATATAATATCCAGCTCTGAAAGCACTAAGCTTGAGAAAACTTCAATAATTGATATTTTAAAGAAAAATGCTCTACAATTAAAGAACCTATCAGACTATACTAGCCTATCATTATTAAGTGCCATATTATCATCGTTAGATTCGTGGTCATATAGCTATGACAATGGTATCGATTCTAAATTCATTGATGTATTAATGGATGAACTGTATGATTCAAAGGTAACAACATCAAATGATTTATCTACTGTGCAGGATTTTCAAATCCAAAGTATTAAATTCAAAATAATCACAAAAATTGTTGAAATATTTGCTTTACTATTGTTTTCTAGTAAAGAATCAGGAGACGTCATTTCCAAACTATTTAAGAGATCCGATGTTACTTCTTTCATTCAGCCATTTTTTAAAGTTAAAAAAGTTAATGAATCTCTAATTAACGAAATAAACTATGAATTCTCTGTTATCGCTCCAAATGTTAAATTAGATAGCTTTACAACATCGCCTGCTTTCAAAACAGATTCAGTTGAGTTATCATATATTAACGTTAACTTTATGGATAAACGTTTTAATAATCATCCTAGCTGGAACGACTTTAAAGAAAAATTATTGCTAGTATCATCTGAAGTTGATTATATTAGCTCTCAATCGTTTGCTGCCAAAGCATGGAGTGCACTATTGACCTCGTACATAAGTACAGTAGAATCTCAACCTAACGAAATCTTAATTGAATTAGTTTTAATGTTATTGAAAGATAATTTAGATGAAATTGATGATGGTACTATATTTTCAGATGTCTTTTCAGATAGACTAGACTTATCTTTTTACATATTATTTACTATTAAGAAACAAGGTAAAAAATTAGATGAACAAAACTTAATGAAACTTTTCAGTTATTTAGTTAAAATTTTTAAGTCGAATGCAATTTCATTTTTGGATAATGTTATCAAATCCAATAGTAACAACATTTATAAATCTACTATCCGTTCGATTTTAATCGTTTTAGATTTATCAAAAAATTATAATTCATTCGTTGAATTGATGTTTGAACCATTGATTGAATTTTTTGAATTGGCATTCTGTAAAGGTGTTCAATTAATTTTGGCCGAATTATTGACCGAGGTAACTAATCTTTCCACAGGTAATTCGGACCTATCACCATTAAAATTTGCTAATAAAATACAAGATCTAAGTTTCTTACTATCTGTTTTTAAAAGCATTACTTCATTAAAACCATCAGCTGATGTTAATAAGGTGATTGCCTCATCATTGAATGAAATAGGTACTATTAAATTATTACTAAACACCTATTCAAGTTCCCACATTTATAAATACGAAGAAGAACCAATTCTTGGTTCTCTTGCTTTGAATTTTATTGCGGAGTTATGTTCTATCCAAGATATCGCAAGCGTTTTCATTTCAAATGGTCTTTTTGTTGTATTGTTAGAGAGCCCTATATCAGTCGCTATTCAACAAGGTTCATTAAAACCTGAAACTAAAATTAAGTTACATAATATTTGGAGTCACGGTTTATTGTCAATCATATTGTTACTATTAAGTTTGTTTGGTTATAAAATTCTTCCTGAAACTTGTCTATTTGTATCATACTTTTCAAATCAAATAAGAGATACTACATCCAGTTGGTGTGATAGAGATTTAAATATTTCTACTGCTGTTATCAGAGAAACGTCTCAATTAATATTATTGCAACAAATGTTAGAATCATTAAACTATAAGAACTTTCTAACGGAATCTGGTAAAAATTTGAACGGTTCACAAAATAATTTGAATGATGTTTCATTGATAATAGGTTTAGACAACGAAGAAGATAAAAGAATGCTAAGCTTAGCATTTAAACACTTCTTGACCCATCCAAAATTTTTGAAATCGAAGGTAATTCCAAGCTCAGCTGATGAACGTCATATTTTGGAAGTAGAATTAAACAAAGATTCATTTGTCTTACAAATTACAAAGGATATTCAAAAACTACAAGATAGTCTATATAACAACTTATAATTTATAAATATAATGAAATAAATAATATATTATTACTGTAGTTAACTTTCATATAGTCATACGCCTCAATAAGATCTTATATATTTGTATACAAGTAAACATTGGAAATGTCTCTAAAACAGATTTGATCATTAATGCCATTACTTGATATTTAAAATATTTTATAAGTTTTTCTCTCGGTCGCTACCAAGAATCATTTTGACCGTTTGAAAAATTATTTTTGAAAAGTTGACGATGAGAATTTAAAAATTTATTGCAATTTTAAAGATTAAATATTTATTTAGCATTAAGATCTTGTACTCAACTAGCTATTAATGCATTTATATTTCGTTCAATTATATTGAATAAGAACGACTTACATTTATTATAATAACGAAAACCTAATTAAGTTCGAATAATTCCCGTTGATATTTATACTCAAATTTTGAAAATAGCATTGAATAATTCAGATACGAATTTTTGAGCAAACATAATATAATATAATAAAATTCAGCCAAGTAATGACATTATCAATTGCTGAAAAATCGTATTTATATGATTCATTAGTTTGTTCTCCTGTGATTAGACCAGATGGTAGAAATCCAAATCAATTTAGACCAATAGAAGTTTCTACCGATTTTTTACCTAGTTCAAATGGTTCATCAAGAATTGTTTCAGGTGATGGAAGTGAATGTATTGTTAGTGTAAAATCAAAAGTGATAGATTACACTTTAAATGATTCACCATTAATCCAAGTTGACTTAGATATTGCTGGTGAAAGAACTGATTCTCCCCAAGTTGAGACATTAACTTCCTTATTGAACAAAGTTTTAAAATCAGGCCCAATGTTTGATCATTCACAACTTCAATTAACTAAAAGATATAGTTTCAAAATTTTTATTGATATTTTAGTTTTATCATCAAATTCAAACCCTGTATCATTAATATCATTTGCTATGTTTTCTGCTTTAAATACTACTACTCTACCGAAACTTACGTCAAGTTTTGACGATTTGAATGTTGAAGAATTACCAATGTTTGATGATTACGATTTAATTAACTTAAATCTAAAGTCACCTTTAGTTTTCATAATAGCCATTGTTGGTAACAATTTAATAGTAGATCCTGATGCAAATGAATCTGAAGTAGCTGACAATGGTTTAATTGTCACCTGGTCCAATGGTAAAATAATTAGCCCAATAAGAACCGTAAGTTTAAATAACAATAATACAAAAGGATTTAATCCAACTTTAATTCAAAGCGGTATTAAATTAATAGAAGAAAACGCAGCTGCCGTTTTAACTGCATTAGAGAGTTCATAAACTCCGTAACAACTAGTAAACATCTATGTATGAAAATAAGATTTAATAAATATCATTTAGTATTAATTTTATTAATATAATAAATATGTAGTTTTAGATACTCTGTGTCTTTTGTAATTTTGTAGCTTTATTCATTCCACTGAAGTATTTTAATAAGTGAATGTAGTTTTTATGAAGTTTCATAATAGGTGGAATTAAATTGGAGTAATAAGGTGCAAATAATTTAATAGATGACAGAGGTGAATTCAGAGAAGATGCAATATTTATTGCTAGATCAACAGGATTTATGTCTGGAGCTATTAGAGTTGATGGGGTTTTAACCTCATTAAAAAGTTGTGTTTGTATTTTACCTGGGCATATCAAAATTAGTTTAATTGTATTATCAGAATTTTTCGATCTTTCTATGTCTTTAATTTTCTGATCAAGACAATGATGGAAACAGATGAGGCCAGCTTTAGAAGCTCCGTAGGATGTTAGACGAGCTGGAGTTATTATACCTAGCACTGACGCTATATTAATTATTGACCCATTTTTTGATTTCAGGATATCATTCAAAAATACATGAACCGTATTACAAGGTCCAATTAAATTTACATTAAGCACGGAAGATATACGGTAATCCGGTGAGTTTGTTAATTCGTTGATTTCAGTTATTCCTGCATTATTTACTAATATATCAATGTGACCATGCTTATTGTTTATTTCTTCTCTAACAGATTTTAGTTCCTCAATATTACAAATGTCGCATTTATAAAAATATATAGAGTCGTGACAAAATATCTTTGGAATTATTAAATCTAAACAAATTACAATCATATTATATTTAGACATCTCCAAAGCAATACTTAAACCCAACCCACCTCCTCCCCCTGTTACAACCACAATACTTTTTTTCCAGTAAATTTTATTATAATTAAGTTTACTATTCATTTTCTATATTTGAGGTTCTTTTTTGGTCTAAAAATTTTTTTAAAATTTTAACTAATTGGGTATCAACTAATTAATTTTAATAAACATATTGTTAATCTAACTACCATCTTAAAAAAAAAATAAACGTTTATTTAAAGGTTCCATAACATCTCTTATAGAATGGTTCGACAGAATTTCAGTCAATAAAAATCACAAAATATTTGTGTCATTTCAGAATTCGGGCAAAGTTATCTCAAAATTTTGGAATTTATATGTAAAACTAAAAAATCATAAACTAGAGATGAGTATATAAGAATTGTGTCTGTTGAGATAATAATAAGACCAAAAATAAAATGGACCATATTGAAAGTATATAACTATCCATATAATACATGTCGACTATTGATAATGTCTTCTAATCCTGAGTTTATTAGAGTAAAACGTAGGAGAGATGAGGAGCCAGTTGGGGCATTATTAATCGACGAAAATGTTAGAACTAAGAGAAGCAGATTTATGTACAAAAAAACACATACTATACTACTAGATAATGATAAATATAAACAAGATGACACACCTTTATTAAAATTAAGCAATGAAGAAGATCAAAAACATTTTATATTGGAAAGGCACAATAAAAAACGTCGGCATTCAGAGAATGAAGTTTCTGTGAATAACACAAATAATGATACAGTAGCTGATCCAATTACAAATAGTATACCCAAAGAAATTAGTCAAATGTTAAATGATTATTTAACATTAAACAATAACAACACAGAAACTGAAACAAAAAAGAAAAAACCGAGTAGAAAACATTTTAAAGGGTCTGCTGCAACAGTACTGAATTTGCCAAGTCAAGACTATGTTTACGATGTTTATCACTTGGAGCCATTTAACGAAAAAGAAATTTCTTTGGATTCAGATGTGGGTCATGTTAAGATTATAAATATTGATGTCGAGTTAGTGAATGATGAAGAAACAGATATTGAAGATCAGTTTTCATCTGATGACGATTCTAATGATGAAAATTTTTATAGAAATGATTATCCTGAAGATGAGGATGATGATAGGTCTATACTGTTTGGAAGTGACCAAGATGATGAAGCATTTGGTCACGAAAACCAATATTTTAATACTTATCAAAATAAAGAAAGTGATGAAGAAGATGAAGGTTTATATGATGCAAATGAAGTAATAGAGACAATGAAAGCTGATTATACTGATTTATTTGATAAATTTGGAGGAAGTGATGATATACTTAAATTAATTAATGCAAATAATTTTATAGATTTAGACAATAATAATGACAAAGAAGAAGAAGAAGAGTATGATTTTGGATTTGACGATGAAGATGAAGAATATTCTAATGATAACAAAAAATTTCAAAACCTCAAAGATGAAGATAATTTAGAAGATGGCTCTTTTAAAAGGAATACATTTTTTAAGAGTGATGAAGCTGACCCAGTTGCTATTCACAGGGATAGAATTTTTGATAATTTACAAAAAATGATAGATAAAGCTGATTAAATGGGTTTTAATAGAGCATATAACTTTAAATAATTAAATTAAACGATAATTAATAATGATATAGAAAAAAAGCATGTTAATATAGCTAATTATCACCTTTATTCTCTCTTATTTAGGAAATAGATATCGATGGTATATGTGACTGTTTTTAAAAATGTTATGATGTTAAAATATTTTATTCGATATAACGCGGTGTGTGGGTGCATATTATTTCTTTTGGATTGTAACAAAAAGTTTAAAAATTCTTCACGTTTTCCACAAAAATGGCCTGAAGTCACAAATATTATTTAATTTTTAAAATAAAATACATTAATAATACTAAGAAAACACTTGAGAAAGGTAATTTTTGCTCACGTGAGAAGCAGTTAAACTCAAGACGCACTGAAATTTTTAATATTTTGAAAAAATTGAAAATTTCAGAAGATTATTTTTTTCACTTTCAGCTCATCGGAAATGTATTTTTTTCATTATTGTCAGCATTGTAGATAGTCTAATTTATACAGGATTATAACATATTATAGTCAATAGTACTTGTTCGATATAGATATTTTGAGTAAAATATAGTAGTCATTTTATAATATTGTAACATCTTTATTCAATTTATATTGTTAAATTTTTGAATTGTTAATTATCATACTTTTTTGAATTAGTATTGTATACTGTAATGTTTTTTTTTAATAGTTCCTTAGATTCTAAGTATGGGTTATTATCGTTATTATACAATAATTTATACCTTGTACAATTTTGTTTAATATAAACGAATTTATAGTTTCACTAATATTGATTTAAATTGTATACATAATTTTTATATAAAAAGTTTTCTTTTACTCTTGATTTCTAGTTTAAATTCTACTTCTTAGGAAACTAGCAACAAAAATGAAGTACATCCAAACTGAACAATCCATTGCTGTTCCAGCTGGCGTTACCGTCAACATCAAGGCTAGAGTTATCAAGGTCACCGGTCCAAGAGGTACCTTAGTCAAGAACTTAAAGCACATTGATGTAACCTTCAACAAGGTCGACAACTCTTTAATCAAGGTTACCGTCCACGATGGTGACAGAAAGCACGTTGCCGCTTTAAGAACCGTCAAGTCTTTAATTGACAACTTAATCACCGGTGTTACCAGAGGTTACAAGTACAAGATGAGATACGTTTATGCGCATTTCCCAATCAACGTTAACGTTGTTGAAAATGAAGGTAAGAAATTCATTGAAATCAGAAATTTCTTAGGTGACAAGAAAGTCAGACAAGTCCCAGTCAGAGACGGTGTTGCTGTTGAATTCTCTGCCAACCAAAAGGATGAAATCGTTTTATCTGGTAACTCTGTTGAAGAAGTCTCCCAAAATGCTGCTGACATTCAACAAATCTGTAGAGTTAGAAACAAGGATATCCGTAAGTTCTTAGATGGTATCTACGTTTCCCAAAAGGGTCACATCGTTGAAGAAATCTAATTGATTTAAGGTTTTAAAATACATACTTTTCATATAATTTATAATCTAATTTAACATCTTCAATATTTTTAACTGTTCCCATTATAATTGTTTTTTGCATAAATACTAATGGATAAAATCAATTTTAGCTTTTATTAATTTATTAATTTTTATTTATGCTATGTTAATTATTATTAATTATATAATATTCCTTAAAGAAGGATTATATGCAAATCATCAATTCGTCGCCATTTATATAAGTTGCTTTTCGACTGATTGTATTTAAATACTTTTCCATTCAGCAAATGTAAACCAACCAGAACCAGTTTCTGACATCATCATAGCTTTCCAGCTGCCTGCTTCTTTGATCCTTATCTTTCTTCTCCAGGTTCCAAATGGAGCAATTTGGTCTGTATTCTTTAATTCGTACGCTTTACCAGATGGTGACTTAATAATGATTGTATTTTTGCTATTTTTACCTAATGATGCATGATCATAAATGACATTGTCATATGGGTGTTCAAAAATTTCAAAGTTGTATTCAGTATTTTGATATATCAATTTATTTTGGGGTTCTACAATATATTGATCAATTTTTTTAATATTTTCATTTCCTAAAAGTTTAACAAATTCATAATTCATTGTAGTACCTTTATGTGATAATGGAATTATCATCGATAGCTTATGTGAGTTATCAATTGAATCTTGTGAACCTTTTAATCCTGAATGGATGTACAAGTCACCAGATGTAGCGCCTGGAGGTAAAATTGCTTTAATGACGGTAATCTTACGGTTACTTTCAGGTTTTAATTTTTTAACTTGAACCAATGAATAGTTACTAGTTGTTTTATGTTCACCTGGAACAACCACTGATGCGAATAATTCAATATCACTTGGAATTTCTAAAGAACATTCATATATTTCAGAATCTTGTAAAAATGATAGTGCTGTGCTGAATTTATACAATCTTATGTCATTTTTGAAAAATGATGGGAAAACTAATGGTAAATATAATGTTGAAATTTGATCAACACTTGGTACAATATGTTGTTCATAATCTCTTGATGGGATATGTGTATAGATTAAATTCAATGGCTCCGTTAAGAAATAGAAATTTTCACATCTTGTCATTTTTTTATTATTAATAAATTCATGAATAGGGTTTGTAACGTTCCCTAAAATAACATCAATGAATCTCCATTCTCTATTAACTAGAATTCTTAACCAACAATGATTATATTTGAATTCTGAATTATTGGACATTGGGGTCTTCAGAAAGCCTAAAACGATTTCTGTTCTGATACCTAATGCATTTGCTAATTTTTTGAACAACCAAGTTAATTGATACGGAGTACAATATTTACCAGATAATAATCCATCAATATTTGTTAATTCTCTGTTAAAATCTGTAGTTCCATTATCATCGATTAATTCGAACATTTCAGTACAGAAGACATAAATACCTCTCAATTTTTCTAAAGTAGTTTGATATCTTGCAGAGAACGTTGTTTTACACCACATATCTAAATTAATATTTTTTGGAATTAAAGATTTATCACATCTTTTTCTTGTCATCGAATCGATATAACTCATATTAATATTTTGTAATTCGATATCAATAGTTCCTTTAAAATATCGATCATTACTATCATATACGACTTCGTTAGTATTTAAACCATTATAAATTGAATCTTGTGGATGTAAAATCAAATCTTTATTTTCTTCTAATGCTCTCATATATCTTGGATGTTTTTCATATTTTGTTAATGTTCTTGCTCTATTCAAATGTTTATTTACAGTTAACCAATCATTTGCATCGTTATTATTATTTGGATCAATGTTTAAATTTTTCAAATCAGGTAATTTTGGTGTTTCATTATTTGAACGCATAAATAATTTATTTAAAAATCCACCTGTTTTACCACTATAAGAATCATTATTTAAATTATTTTCAGAATTTTCAAAATTTGGATTATCTTCAAATGATTGTGCATATTTATGTCTCATGAAACTACCTGCAGAAGTTGCACTAAAATCTGACATCAATGCAAAACTATTTTCACTTGATACTATTGAACTATCCAAATATTTTGAATTCGAAAAAAGATTAGTACTATCAGTACCATTAGTTATCAAACTTGAAGTATAATTTGATGATCTTGTATTATTTGGTATATAACCATCATAAAAACTTGAATTTTCTTTATAATAATTATAATCTTTAATTGGTATATCATTTTCTGAATGAGACTTCATCAATTTATATCTTGAATGATCGATTTGATTATTTTTTTGCAATGGCATTTGTGGTAAAGGTGGTAAACTTTGTTTATTTGGTAAATTCCTAATTGCTTGATATTTCAATTTATTCGTAGATGCTGTTGATGATGAATTTGATTTTGATTGAATCAAAACAGGTAGATTCGGCGAGGATTGCGAATTTAATTTTCTATTTGCTGATCTTGATGGTATATTAGGTAATATTTTTTTTTCATTTTGTAAACTTGAATCGAATTTGTTTTTATTATTTAATTCAATAACGAAATTTTTCGGGAAATACCCTTTGCTATTTTTGTTTCTTAATAGATACCCAAAATACCAGTCGCCAGTGGTCTTTGTAACGTTCATTATATCACCTTCTAAGAAACCTAGATCACCTTTAGCTTGACCAGACCAACCATATTTGGCTTTAACCATAAACGAATCCGACATGACACGGGTTATGTTATGTTATTGCATATCTAAGTCAAAAATACAAAAAAATATTTTTAAAGTACAAGATACAAAAAGGGTTGCAATAAAAAGAACAATAATTACATGCATACACACACACACATATATATATAAGAACATAAGAATATGTCAATTGATGTAAATTATAATTATTGTATGTAACTTAAAAAATTGTATACAGTAAATTATAATTAAAATTAGCATCGCAATGTCAATTACCTAATTAGGAAAAATCATCAATTTTTAAATAATTTTAATGGAATTCAAACAAAAATCAAAAGTTGAATAATTAAATAATTCGAAGAGGAAAAAAAAAATAAGCGATAAAAAATCAACGAACTGCTGTATTGTATGTACTATTGTATGCACAATATGAAATGGCTGGGTTGTAATTTTTGTATAGAGCGAGAAGTGAAGCGAGAAGTGAAGCGAAAAAGAGAGTGTGATGGTCAATGTATTGTAGAATAAACGTCGAGTACCCATCAGAAAATTTAAGAATTTAAAAGACTTCAACGCGAAATGCAGACAATCCGACAGACAAGGAAATCTAGAATTTCTATATTAGTGTTAGTGTTAGCATAAGTAACTTTGCAAGTAAAAATTTTTTTTTAAGGGACTGAATTTATTTTTAATTTCGAAACAGTTAGGGTTAGGGTTAGGGTTAGGGTTAGGGTTATAGGGTTTGTAGGGTTTGTAGGGTTTGTAGGGTTTGTAGGGTTTGTAGGGTTTTGTAGGGTTAGATATATATCATTATATATATTAATATATAATCATATTTACGTATTTACGTGTGTGTGTATATTACATATTTTAAGGTAATATTACATATTTATAATATACAGATATTATTATATCTGTATATTAATCAATAAGACATAATATTAACATAACATCCTATAAATTATCATATATTAATAAATTTACATTCATTTCAAGTCATTTACATCAACTTTCAATCAACTTCTCATTAACTTCAATATTTTTTACAAATTTTTCAAATTAAATTTTTTGAAAAAAAAAATATATATATGGCGTTTGATTTGAACAGTAAGTTCTTATATTATTATACTAATTTAAAATATATTCAATAACGTTAATTTTTAATAAATTTATAAAGTTTTTATAGACAACAATAAGAACAAATTTACAAATTTATTGAATTATAATTTTTTTTTTTTAAAACCAATTTATGTGTTTTTTTTCTCTTAGCAAAAAGATTTTTATAAAATTAAATTTTATAATCGAATAAATTTCTCTTAAACTCTTTCCACAATTTATTATATATATACATATTTTATATCTTTAATATATTTGTTATTACAACAATGAAACTAAAAAACATATAAAACTTATTCTTCTTTATCTTCTATACATACTATTAAATTAAAAGAAATACAATATAAGACAACTATTATATCGAGCATAGTATATCATTATATTATTATTCTATATTTTAGTCACTATTTGTAAAGCATATAAGTAAAAGTTTTAAATATAGATACAAAAAACAAAGGTTATGTCATTGGCTGCTCTATTAAATGACGATGATGATACTGATGTATTGCATTCAAATAAAAATAATATTAAAAATTTAATTAATAGTGATACTGATTCAGAGATTGTTCATTTTACTAATGATAATATTGTTAATCAAAAATCAAGATTCTTAAATAATTTAAATAATAATTTTAAAAAATTAAATGATAAAGATGATAATGAAATGAATTTACAAAATTGGAAATTTTTAAATTTACAAGAATTTGAATTGATATCAGAATGGCAATTACAATCGAAAGATTGGAATTCAAATGATGAAAATTTAATTAAATTATTTAAAAATATGAAATCAATTAAGAATGAATGGAAAAATTATCATAAATATTTATTCACTGATAAATCAATTCAATTAGAAAATAATTTGAAACTTAAAAATAAAATTAAATTGAAAAATTCATTAATTGAAAATAAAAGATTATTACCAATAGATTCAATAGTAAATAAAAAATTGAATAAAAAAAATAAAGATATTATAGATGATTCAAATTCAAAAGAAACTTTATTCTCAAATTCATCAGAAATTAAAATTGGTGATGATGACGAAGATGAAGATATTGAAGATATCGAAGATATCGAAGATATTGACGAAGATGATAATAAACAAAATGGAATTGAAATCGATGAAGATGACGTTGATGAAGAAGCTAGTGGTGAAGAAGATGATGTCGAAAATGAAGAAGGTGATGAAGATGAAAATGAAGATGAAAATGAAGATGAAAATGAAGATGAAAATGAAGATGAAATTGAAATTGATGAAGATGATGATACCCAAAATGGAATCGAAAGTGATTCAGATAAAATCGAAATAGGCGATGATACCAATAACAATGATTTAATGAATAGTGATGATGGTCTTGATAATGAAAATAATAATGATGATGGTGATGAAGAAAAAAATGATAGAGATGAATCAATTACACCAAAACCAAATTCAAATAAATTAATCACAATCCATAGTGATAGTTCTAAAATTATAAGAGAATTAATTAAAATGTCAAATAGAAATAAAATTAATAAAATTAGAAAAAGAAGATTCACTAATGCTACCGTGATAGAATATGCATCAAATTCAAATATTAAGAATTCTAAAAAACATCCAAAAATTATTGTAAAAGTAACTTTAAAACAATATCATGTTAAAAAATTGAAAAAATTAATTAATGATGCAAAAAGAACAAAAGAACTTGAAATAAAACAAAAAGAACAAGAAGAAAAGGAAAGATTAAAACTATTAAATCAATCAAAAGAAAATAATGATCATGTTAATAAAAAAAGAAAATTAAATAATAATAATGAAAATGTAGATAGTGATGATAATGATGATACAACAAACAAATCAAATAATATCGCAAACGAACATGGTTTACACACGTATGGTATGGACATGACTGTAAAAGAAGCAAAATCAATTAAAAGACATTATGATAATACTTTATTCACAGTTTGGAAAGACTTAGCACGTAAAGATTCATCAAAATTATCAAGATTAGTTATTCAATTACAATCAACAAGATCAACCAATGTAAAGAAAACTTCTTCCGTCGTCGCAAGAGAAGCAAGAAAATGGCAACAAAGAAATTTCAAACAAGTTAAAGATTTACAAACAAAGGCAAGAAGAGGTATTAGAGAAATGTCAAGTTTTTGGAAAAAGAATGAAAGAGAAGAAAGAGATTTAAAGAAGAAAGCAGAAAAGGTAGCAATTGAAAATGCAAGAAAAGAAGAAGAAGAAAGAGAAAATAAGAGACAAGCTAAAAAATTAAATTTCTTGTTAACTCAAACAGAATTATACTCACATTTCATAGGTTCAAAAATTAAAACTGATGAATTAGAAGGTAACATGAAAGATGATCAATTCGATGGTTCTGATAAGAAACATGATATAGATTTAGATAATACCGAAGCTGGCCAAAATGATTATAGAGAAATAGATTTCGATAATGAAGATGATGATCAATTAAGATTGAAGGCTGCACAAAATGCCTCAAATGTATTACAAAAATCTAGGGAAAAGACTAAACAATTCGATAACGAAACTTCAAATGGTGAAGAATTGAATTTCCAAAATCCAACATCTCTTGGTGATATCACAATTGAGCAGCCAGATATGTTAGCATGTACTTTGAAGGAATATCAATTAAAGGGTTTAAATTGGTTGGCTAATTTATACGACCAAGGTATTAATGGTATTCTAGCAGATGAAATGGGTTTAGGTAAAACAGTGCAATCTATCTCTGTTTTAGCACATCTCGCTGAAAAACACAATATCTGGGGTCCATTTTTAGTCGTTACACCTGCATCAACTCTGCATAATTGGGTAAATGAAATTTCAAAATTCGTACCACAGTTCAAAATTTTACCATATTGGGGTAATTCGAACGATCGTAAAATCCTAAGAAGATTTTGGGATAGAAAAAATTTAAGATACACAAAAGATTCACCATTCCATGTTATGATCACTTCATATCAAATGGTAGTTTCTGATGCAATTTATATTCAAAAAATGAAATGGCAATATATGATTTTAGATGAAGCTCAAGCTATTAAATCTTCACAATCATCACGTTGGAAAAACTTATTAAACTTTTACTGTCGTAATAGATTACTATTAACTGGTACTCCTATTCAGAATAATATGCAAGAATTATGGGCTCTATTACATTTTATCATGCCTTCATTATTTGACTCACACGACGAATTCAATGATTGGTTTTCCAAAGATATCGAATCTCATGCCGAAGCAAATACTCAATTAAACCAACAACAATTGCGTCGTTTGCATATGATTCTAAAACCATTTATGTTAAGACGTGTGAAAAAGAACGTTCAATCAGAATTAGGTGATAAGATTGAAATTGACGTAATGTGTGATTTAACGCAAAGACAAGCCAAATTATATCAAATTTTGAGATCCCAGATGTCTTCATCATACAATGCCATCGAAAATGCCGCTGGTGGTGAAGAATCTGGTTCGGATCAAAATATGATTAATGCAGTTATGCAATTCAGAAAAGTCTGTAACCATCCAGATCTATTTGAAAGATATGATATAGATTCACCTTTTTCATTTTCAATTTTTGGTAAAACTAGTTCTTTATCAAAAATAGGGGATATTGTTGACGTTATGTACTCAACAAAGAATCCAATTAACTTTTATTTGCCAAGATTAGTTTATAATGAATTAATTGCTCCAAATTATGAGAATAGTTTATATTCAAGACATAAATTATTAAATCACACCTTTAATATATTCAACAATGCTATAAACAAGGAATTTTGCGAAGGCCTATCACGATTATTGGGAATTACCTTTAATGATATACAGCGTATAGTTTACTTAAACTTCGTCAAAAACGCGTTATTATTCAACATTGATCCTAATATTATTTTGGAAAAATCTTCAATTTATAATGATAATGAAGCTACATACTCTGAAGATAACTTCAAACAAAGTTTAAGAATTATAGATAGAACAAAACAACTAGACTGTTTATCTAATTGTACAACCAGCGGAGTACTTGACCATTTGTTGAATATACAAAATAAAGTTTATGAAGAAAATTATTTCAATTCATTGCAACGTGGTTATCGTCCTAATGCTGCTGCAAGTCCAATATCCATACAAGTCCTAGGTAACAACAATGCAACTGTAAAGCAAAAACATGAGTTATTTAATCCAATTATTTCTCAAGCATTCTCGGATATTCCAACTATGACTCAATTCCGTATGTTGACTGAGAAACATATTCCAGTGGAAGAGTTCCCAATATCTGGATTATATCCAAAACCATTCAATAAAAAATTCTCATCTTATATTTCAATGCCTTCAATGGATAGGTTCATTACTGAATCTGCCAAATTAAAGAAATTGGATGAATTATTAGTTAGTTTAAAAAATGGTGGTCACCGTGTATTAATTTATTTCCAAATGACCAAAATGATGGATTTAATGGAAGAATATTTGATATATCGTCAATACAACCATATACGTTTAGATGGTTCGTCTAAGTTAGAAGATCGTCGTGATTTGGTTCATGATTGGCAAACTCGTCCTGAAATTTTCATATTTTTATTGAGTACAAGAGCTGGTGGTTTAGGTATTAACTTAACTGCTGCTGATACTGTTATATTTTATGACTCAGATTGGAATCCAACCATTGATTCACAAGCTATGGATAGAGCGCATAGATTAGGTCAAACAAGACAAGTTACAGTATACAGATTACTGGTACGTGATACTATCGAAGAAAGAATGAGAGATAGAGCCAAACAAAAAGAACATGTTCAACAAGTCGTTATGGAAGGTAAAACAAAAGAAAATACCGTTAAAACTATTGAAGCTTCCAGCGAACCACTCCATATCAATTGATATTAAAGTATATAACTGTTTCAATTTACATACAGACAATAATAAAACTATATAAATTTAAATAATCTCAATATAAAATTGTTTTATTTATTTAATATCTGTTATCTAAAATATACCATTTTTTAATATATTCACATATTTTTCATAATTTTGACATGATATTTTATGTTGTTCTTCAGTTATATCTTTGTTCTCTAATGCAATGTCAAGTGAAACCTTCTGCTCTTTCAAATATCTTCCGAAGGTGTTTTGATTTGGAATAATATTTTGTGGGAATTGTTTTGTAAAATCAGACGGTAATTTGTCTTTCATGTCATTGTCTATTTCATCTGCATCATCTTGACCTTGTACACTTGGCTCATTTTCACCAAACAACACATCGAAATCATCATCTTGATATGACTGTGTAATTTTTGCATTTTCTAATATTGAATCCGAAGGTTGCACAACTGTCTTCACATCGTCCTTTTCTTCCCCTACTAACCAGTTTATCATATTGGAAGCTTCATTTTTAGACGAAATATCATGCAAAGCAATAAAATAAAATATATAATCGTAAACTTGTTCTGTTTCATTTTTTACGTCCTTTGATTTAACACTAGGTATATCTTGACTTATTAACTTATGGTTTATAGTATTCATGATATCTTTGAAAAAATTCTTTGGGGTAATCATTTCAACCAATATGTTTAGGTAATCCGTATTATAATAAGTGCTGCTGTGTAAACCCCAAAATGAGTTAATTTGGTTAGATATTATTTTATTAATAGGTTGGTCATTTGAGATTAAAAATCTATCATACATAGGTTGTTTTTGAGAATATTGTGATTCTGATATTAATATTTTAGGATCAATATCATAAAAAGGCGAAACATTTAAAACACTTACAAGTTTCGACATCAAACTTTCAACAACAGGTAAACTTTGTGATTCAGATGAATAAATACCATAATTAGATTGTGTTTGAGCTTTGAAATTTCTTATTGATTTCAATAGCTTTACAGAATTCAATCTTAATAAAACAGTATGGAATAGTGCAGAATCATCATTTATGGAATTTGGAGAAACCAATACATTCGTTAAATGTAATATCTTTTGTAGTGTAGCTTCTTTAATTGAATTTTCTTTTAAACTTCCTAAATAATCGCTTAACCAAAATAAAATTTTTACCATACCAATTATCAATGATGGATGTAAAAAGAAATCAAAACCTTCTGTAACTTTGCTGATATCATCAATAACTCCAGATTCAACACCAAGTATAACTTGTTTAAAGATAAAAGGAATCAAATTCAAGATCTCCTTACATTCCATTTCTTTTGTTAGATTCTCTGGAAGAACACCTGTTACAAATAGAGCCTCGAACCATTTTTGAACCTCAATATCATTGTTTTCTTTATCAGCTGAGCTACCCAAACTAGTACCAAAAGAAAATACATCATCAATATCAGATATTTCAGATACTAGCTTGAAGGAATATTTATGATGTATTTCTTCAGTATTCTTGGAGGGAAGAAAATCTTGGATATTCAAATAAAACATTTTACAAATTGTGACGATCAAAAGTGATGCCCAATTCAATGCGTATGAACTAATAGGTTTGTCATTTGAATCAATGGTATAGTTCTTATTTTTTGAGGTAATATCCCATTTCACGTCAACAAATTCAATCAAAGGATGTAGTATGATTTCTGGTCCTACAAAAGAAATAATAGATGTTAAACTGTGAGAATAATTCATTGAGATTAGAGATGCAATTGCTGCAATTCTAATGAAATTTAAATTTTCTACAGCATTACTCAATATGTCACATAACACTCTTGCTAATTCTTTCTGTTTTGTTGGAGCAATTGATTCATAATTAACAAATAATTGTCTTAGGGAGTTTTTTGGGTCATTTAATATATCTCCGATAGTTTCTTGATTTAAGTTATCTAACGATTCGGTTATGAAATTATATATATTTACAACTGTTTCATTTTGACCTTGAGCGTTTATAACTATGAAATCATCATTTACGGGGATGTTATTCAAATCTAGATTTTGATCCTCTGATAGGTATTTATTAATTGAAGATGGTTCTTGGAATTGTAATGAAATAAGTGTTCTAATAAATTCATGCCTGATATCAAGTGTTAATGTTGGCGAATCATCAAACAGATCTTCATTTCTATTCTTTTGATCATTCTTATCCAAATAGTATGTTTTAATTGCTTTTATAACTTTATCATCTATTTTGTCCATAGCTACTTTGATAATATTTTTATTTCCGGATGAATTCTCAATAATAAGTAAAGGTAGTTGTTTTGTAATAAATAATACCCATTGTCTTTCTAATAAAGTTAATGATGCATTTGGTTGGTGATATTGTTTATTACTAACAAATTGAGCAAAAGAAGTAAATGACGTTTCTATTAGATCAATCAAAACTTCATCAGTCGATGTGGCAGAGAATGGAGAACCTTTGAATAGTTCGGTAGAGATTGATGTATAATTTGTTAATATATCCGGGTTCATAATTTGCCAATTAGTAATTTTTGCATTTAGCCATAAATTTTTATAATAACGTAATAATTTCGAATCTTTATATTTATTTGCATTCAATTCATTAGTTGTATTCTGTTTACCGAAATTAATTGGACTTCGCATAAACTGTGGAGAACTAATACTTGGAGACGTCGTGAAAGGGGTAGTCGCCAAATTTTGTAATATTGATCTTGACTCTTTTAGTATAATTTTATTTTCTATAACTTGTGATACTTTTTTATGTAATAATTTGTTTATTTTTAATAATCTTCTCATTAATGATAGTAAATTATTTTTATCAGTTTGAGAGTCAATTGAAACTGGTGCATTTAAAAATTTTAATATAACTTGTAAAAATTTTGAAACACTAACTACTAACTCATTTTTAATCGTATACATATCAATTGTTAATATACCTGGAATAATATAATCTTTCAAATCCTTTAATAATCTTTCAATAATCAAGGAATCTGTCAGTTTTGAGAAATATGCTGATGATTTTGAGAAAAAATGAACTAACATTTGTTCATTTATGACTGAATAGATTTTTGATATAGTTGATCTTACAATTTCTGGATTATAATTAACAAATAATATTTGGACAACATAGTCAACTAAAACTAAATGTTTACCTTCATTTAATGATTTAATTATATCTGTAGTAATAGTTTCAATTGTTTCTGAAATTTTTTTTTCGTTATTTTCTTGATTATCTTCATTGTCTAATTGTGTGTCTAAATGTTCATTATACAACTCTTTATACAAATTCAGAAAATCACCAGTTGAGATATGTCTTTCTGCACAGTTGGTTGTTAATCTATAAACAGAATCCGATTGCATCTTCTATTTAATTATGATCCTAGATTCTGATTCTTTTTTATATTATGCAGCCTTTGTCTTTTTATAGAATTTTAATTATCAAAAATTAATTGTGAAATAGAAGCTCAATCTAACGATTCTCGTAATTGGAATCACTTAGAAATCCCTTTAACTTATATATAGAAATGTATATAACATATTCAATTCACTAAAACAGTTTCTAAATCACTTAATCGAGTAATATTTCATTATAACTCTTCAATATTTCAATTATTTACAAAATGCGCTTTAACAATATTTTATTTACAACGTACACAATGATAAGCAGAAAACAATTATATAAAGATATATCTTCTTATTAAATCAATGAAATGAAAATATAATAAATGACAGCACAGTTAGTGGATTGATTATATTAGCGTTCTTCGTAACTGAATTTTTAAATTTCATTATTGTCATTATTTTCTCCTAATTTCTCAGAATCACTATCTTGATTCATAGATAAGGATGCGTTTTGCCAATTTGGAATATCAACACTATCGACAGCTTGTCTTTGCCATTCTGGAATCTGGTTTTCTGATTTTGTTGATTTATTATTAATTTTCATTTTAGCTAACAATTCTGACGTTGATGGAATAGCATCAATACCAGGAACAATTGGTTTTGGACTTGCAAATGGAGATGATCCGTCATTTTTCAATATACTATTCCCATTTGAACCTTTGATTAACTGTTTCAATGACTCCATTTCTTTCAATATTTCATCAATATTTTGCTCTTTATCAAATTTACAAATAAAATCAGAGACAGTATCTTTAATGTTATTTATTTCTTGTTTTATACTTAAAAGGTCATTTTCTAAATGTTCTCTAGTCTTTGTCGAATCAGTTAAAGCATTTTGGAACTCTAATATCGTTTCATCTAGTTGTGCCAAATGTTCTTCCTCTCTCTTCTTTGTTTCAACTCTATCGGCTTCAATTGATGTTAATAATTTGTCAATTTGTACCATTTGCTGCTGAATTTCTAATTTGTCTTGTTCTAATTTTGTTTTAGATTCTGGTAAAATATTAGGGAGCACGTATCTTTTTGTGATTTCATATACACCATATAAAACACCTGCACTTGCAGTTGCCATTATAAAATAATCTCTCCAATCTCTATTTGGTACTTGTGGAGGTAAAACTTCGTATATATCATTATTTTCTGAAGTATCGCTATTTCTATTATAGTTTGGTCTAAAATTTGAGTTATTAGAAGAACCATCTTTTTTGGATAATTCTAATGCTAGTTCTAGTTCTTTTTCATTCAAACCTTTAGACTTTAAAAAATCTATTTTCTTTGATAATGGTGCATCTGCTATCGATGGATCTTTTAAAAAACTTACTGATGATTGTAATAATTCATCCCGTTGCTTACTCGTTTGATTGCTCATATTATCCTCCGAGTTCAATCAGTCAATATTTTTATTTATTAATCAATTAATATTGTATTACTTATATATATATCTTCTAAACTAAAATATATTCTATTTACTCATTTGGTTTTATATATTAGTTTATTTAAAACAACAAATGTACACCTTCTTAACTTGTAGATCATTAGAATCAGTGGTTGTTGTTGTCTCTCAACATTTTAAAAAACTATTTTTTGATAAAGGGAATTTCATAGGACAATGTGATAGCGACACGCTTGGACTAATCAGCTCACGAGTCATCGAAGATAACCAACATGTAATGGATGATAACGTCTCTTGAACTAAATTATAATTAATAAATATACACATGAGTTACTTATATTATATATAAATAGTTTTATACAGTGTGAAATATATCTAATGCTGATGAGTTTTGTTCTTTTCGATTATTTCAAATGCTTTAAGATTAAAATGTTGCCGTTAAATTAAAAGAGAATACATTTAAAGGTTTATTGTATCCAAGTTTATAATTTTACATTTAAGATACTTATTTATTTAATAAATCAATGCATTTGTTTCTATTGATCTGGTACAAATTTCTTTGGAATACACAGTTCTCCATTTAATATATCATCTATTAAGTATAATGCAGCTAAACCTAAATAAGTATGATAAATGTCTGGATCATCAACATCTGTTTTCTTAAATCCACCTAAAACATTATCTTGTGTTTGTTCTAATAAATATTTCTTTAGAAGTTCGATATCACATAATTCTTTCCATTCATTTGGTGCTAGAATCTTCAATGAGTTTAAGCACCAAAATGCATAGCATGTATCTGCAAATTTATTTTCTCTACCTTGAAATCCCCCATGATCTTCTTTTTCATAATTTTGGTTATCTTCTTGTAATGACATACAGCCCATATTTGAGACTTGTCTATCTAATAACCATGAAATAGTCTTATCTTTAAATGATTTTGTGAGTTCAGTTTCAGACTGTAATATTTTCATCAATGACAGAGCACATGAGGTATATCCTGCATGTGGTTCTAAATATTGTCCATAACCACCACTTGTACATTCTTGTGATTTTAGAAAGATTAATAATTTATCTACGTTAATACAGTTTTTGAAATCTGATTTGGTCCTACAACCGGTGAAATATAATATAGCTACTGCAATGTAACAGTACCTTAGGTCTGTTGCATCCACTTTGGAAGGTGTACCACTTATTGAGTCTAATGAACATACAAATGAACCATTTTCCTTTTGACATTGTGAAATAAAATTATGAATTGTTGAAAAATCTAATCTTTCCTTAATATTTTCCTGAGTATCAAGAATGTTTAAAATGATTAATGCAAATAATGTGTTCGATAAATTAATTGTAATTTGATCACCTAGTGATAAAAGTTGACTACCATTAAAACCAGATATGGACTTCTCTTCAGTCTTCAGTCTATGTTCTCTATAATGACTATATATCCAATCTATATTTATTTTATAATCGTTGGTGAGTTTATCATCAAGTAAAGCTATACCACTGATTGCATAATATATTATTCCCAACTTATTTGGATCTTGTGTTTGTGCTGATGAAGGTAGCAGCACTAAATGCCTTTTCAAAAATTTGGCATGTTTGTCTGCTTTAAATTGTGATTCCATTCTTACTATCAAATTTACTAAATGGATAATTTCTTTAGGTCTTTAAATGGTTCCAGAAGGAAGTATATCAACAAATGAATTAAATACCTTTATTGAACACACTTAATTTTTATATAATTATAAAAAGATAAAATATTCACTCATATATATTCATCATTAAAGATTCACTCCTTTTTGGTTCATGATGCCTTGCATTTTTCAAATTGGGCATGGAGTAACCCAATTAATGCCCATCACTAAAAAACCAAAACATAAGATATTACAATCTATTCAAAGAAATGAAACTAAAAAGAAAAAGAATTGATCATATTTGCATATTAGTCGTAAATCGGATAAATTATATATTTATATATTGTTTAGTTATATAGACATAATTTTTTTTATTTTAAAGAAACAACACCTAATAAAGAGAGTAAGCCTCTAACCAAGATGTTAGTCTGAATGTAGTAAATGAATACCTAAACAACTTTAATAACATAGTATAAATGTTTTCATAAAAATTAAATTAAGACGTCGTAGTCAAGGTGCTTAAATACAAATTTTATATGAAGCAACTTCAAAGGAATTCAATTTAATTGGAATTTCAGTGATGTTAGAGTCAGAATTTAAAGCAAACTTGATTTCTTCAATTTCTTTTTCTAAATTATCAACTTTAACAACCTTAATAACCGGTAATGAAGTCTTTAAAGTCGCTAAAGAATCACCACCTAATGATTCATAAACTCTGACAATCATACTTCTCTTTTCATGTCTACTGATAGCATAGTTTGATTCAATATCAACATCATCTTCACCTCTCTTGATATTTGATAAAACAACATTATCATCACCAGAGATCTTAATTAAATTCTCGAAAGAATCATGAATAGATTCTGGAACACTATATCTATGGATATAATTGTATTCATGAGCCATCTTTACGGTCTTGCTACTTAAAGCACCGGAATGTGGGTAAATAGCGTATCTAATATCATGAGATCCCATGTCTGCATGTGCATCTGGTGCCTTTGGTGAACGTAGTAATGATAATCTCATTAAATTGCCATGTGTAGAAAAACCATATTTGGAATCATTGAAAATGGAAACACCCTTTCTATATTCAGAATAATCTGCAAATTTATGAGAACAAACCTCAAATTTAGCAACATCCCAAGAGGTATTATAATGAGTTGGTCTTCTGGTGACACCAAATTGAGTTTCATATGATGCAAAATCACTACGGATCTTAACAGGAAATTCAACCTTTAAAAACTTATTTCTAGCATTCCAGTTATCAACATGGGTATGAATATCGATAAAAGATTCATCTTTGGTGCTTGTTGAAGTCGCAGATAAAGAAATAGTAGTTACAACTTTACACCCTTCTTCAACTGGAATAACAACCTTGATGCTGGCTTTCAATTTGGAGTTTTCAGATAGAACAACACTTTCAGCCTTATTCAAATATTTGTATTGATTAACTGAATATAATTCAGTGTCCCAGGCTTGCCATGATAATGGCTTATCATCAAAAATAACAAATTGGTTAGCACCATACTTATTTCTACCATTGTCTAGATCTAAGTATTCAGTATCAGTGTCCAAATCTACAACACTAATAATGGAACCAGATTGCTTTGAAACAATAATTTTTAATTTTTCATTAGAAAGAGTGATGCTTTCAGAAACTTCAGTAACATTGACGGATAAGACGTCATCACTAATTACATTCTTCGAATAATCTTCGGCCCAAACTAGAGTTTTAATAGCCTTTGAATCAGATGATTTAGCTTTCTTTTCTAAAACCTTTAACGCCTTTGAAATTAATTCATCACATTTTTCAACAACGACTTGTAACATTGGAACAGCTTCATATTTATATACAATTTCGATACAAGAACCTGGTAAAACATCATGAAATTGACATAATAAAATATTTTCCCATAAATCATTTATTTCTTTTGACGGATATTTGTAATCACCAGGATATAGCATTGAAATCTTTGTCGCAACCCATTCAAGATCATGAATTTTGATTTCGGAAAATCTCATTAAACGTTTAGTATTAGCTTGACTTGTGTAAGTACCTCTGTGAAATTCAAAGTATAATTCACCACACCAAGTTGGCAAGTCTTTACCATGATTAGTTCTCTGTAGAATATCTTCATAGAACTCTTCAACAGTCTTACCAACTTCTAATTTAGGAACAACATTACCATTCCGGTTACTCATGGATCTAATACGTCTCATCTTTTCTAGCATTTCTCTAGTTGGACCACCACCACCGTCACCTTTACCATATAACATTAAACCAGAACCGTAGTATTCAGAAGTTTTATTCTGTTTAGCAGTTCTTAGAACATCACCAAAATGGGAATCTGCAGTGTAAGTATTACCTGGCGGCATGTGCGTCAATAGCTGAGAACCATCTAAACCAGCCCAATTGAAAGTGGAATGTGGGAAACTATTGATATTATTCCAAGATAATTTTTGAGTTAAAAATTTATCAATACCAGATAATTGGCACAATTGAGGAACTTGAGAAGAGTAACCAAAAGTATCTGGCAGCCAGAAAACTGTCGACTTTGAACCAAAATGTTTCATAAAGAATCTTTGACCATAGAAGAATTGTCTAGCTAACGATTCACTGCCTGGCATATTAGTATCGTTTTCAACCCATGAACCACCAATTGGGAAGAATTGGTTTTGTTGGAATTTTGGAATCAAACATTCCTTGAAAAAACGAGGATGATCTTCCAATAACCATTTAAATTGTTGAGCCTGAGAAGCAACAAATTGATATTCTGGATATTCTTCCATCAAAGTACATTGAGATGACCATGATCTGACAATCTTTCTTCTTGTTTCAGCAAATGGCCATAACCAAGCCGTATCAATATGACAGTTACCCATACCATATACGTTAGTTAAAATGGTTTCATCACCTTGTTTATAGACATCAGCTGAGTCGACATACTTATCAAAATATTCATTCTTTAGTAAAGTACGACATCTTTTAACACATGATCTATCATTTGGATCAAAAATATCCATTACTTTATTACATAATGTTCTTGCTTGGTGTTTTTGCCATGAATCACCAGGCAATTCTCTTGCGGCATCAGAAACCATCCAAAAATCAATATATAAAGCTCTTGCTTCCCAATCTGGTAAAACAATATCAGCTTTTCTTAAATGAAAGAATCTATTATCATTTGGTGGGTTGATATCGGAACCTTCACCACAACCAAACATACCGTTATTACCAGTTTCAATATAGAACGAATATTTACCACTTGAATTCTTTGGTAACAAGTATTCAGTTCTTTCAGCGCCTGAAAAAGCTGTCATTGGATTCAATGTTTCTTGATCAATAATAACACCTTCATTGGAACAATCCCAATCAAAGATTAATTGTTCAGTTTCATTAACTAACCAATCCTTTGGAATATTCAACTCGACTTTAAACCAAGTAGTAGACCAACTTGGGCCAAATGGTTGATTAATTGATGCATCTTCCCATTGAATCTTACCGTCCCTATCATTATCAATAATTTCACTCCATGGAGGTCTCTTATCTGGAGATACGGGTGAACTATCTTTATCAAACGGAACTTGATACCATTGAACAATAACATGATTTTTATCTAATGTGATTCTCTTATGGTCATAAAATTTTGGTAAATTTAAATCTTTATAATCACCACCATTATTAATAAATTGTCTTAATCTATTTTCATAAATACGTTCCACTGGTTTAAAAGTGGGGTCGTAATTTACACGTTCATACGACATCGCAATAATTTGTTGATTTCTATATAAATTTGTTGTTTATATGAATGCAGATAAAATATTAAAACAATAAAAAAAAAAGGCCAATTCAAAATATTTTGAATTATAATCATCAATTTATTTTGATAACCAATTCAATTAATTTAAATTTTATTAAAACAATGTTTCATTCATTAACTTTAAACTTTATGATTGCTTATTAGTTGTCCTTATTTTAAAGGGATGTAGCATAAATCAGTTAGCGCCTCGCTCCAAAGTAATATTTAAAGTTTGGAAAGGGAGCATCAGTTATGAAGATATAAAGTGTAGGTTTAATCAAGAGATCAAGTTATTTTATACAATTCAATTCAATATATTGGTAATTCAATTGTAACAATATTGGATTAATTGAAAACCATGACCTGGAGTAATGATATAATTATGATTTCGATATAGTTTTTCTTTGTAATGAGAAGCAAAGAAAAAAAGAACGACGACAGGTATATTGAGTTATATAAAAATATAGAATTGAATAATCATATATTTTTAAAAATATTAGTTATATTTTATTAAATTATTTATTAGTTATTAGTTATTTATTTAGAAAAAAAACATCACATGTATTTAAAACACAAATAAACATATATTAATTCCTAGATTAGTTAATTAGCGTGAACCTCTGTATCTTCTTCAACGCTTGCAATATGATCATTATGTAATGAAGTTAATTTTTTAATATGCAAGTCTGGTAATTTAATGGTATAAGCTTTCATTAATTTAAATTCATGTGTAACTTCACCACCTAAATCTTTAACAGATTTCTTGAATTCATCAGTATGTAAATCTGGAACAGAATCCTTTAAGGTAACAATGAAAGTTTTGTATGAAGTCATTTTTAATTTTATTTGATGTAGTGAGTTTGATTTGATTTGATCTAAAACAGCACTCTATATATGATAATGTATTTAAAGGTTATTGAAAAAGTATAAATTATTTTAGAATTCAAGAATCATAAAATTGTTAAAACCCCTTGCGTTTTATATCAAAAAAAAATTGAAAAGTAGTTTAAGATAAAATATTAATGCAACCAATCCTTAATTAGGTATCACGAATTTTTATCAATACCCAATCCCTTATGATAAGATACGTAATTAACATTCAATAAGAAATTAAATCATAATCGAATAGGTTTTTAATTAATTTCCTATTGTTATAAATAAATTATTTAAGAACTATTATAAAATAAAATTGAATTGCTTAGAAAAATTGCGTTAAAATGTTTGATAAAAGTAGAATTTTTTTTAATTAGAATTTATAGTTACAGTCAATTTATGATTGTTTTAATGACAATCATATAAATTCCAAATTGCTAATACTTTCGTTTACACTACCTTAATTATTAATTTATATAATGTATTAAATCAAAATGAGTAAACTATATAATTTTTTTTTTAACGACAAGAAACGGTAATAGAAATTATTCTTTGTTTCGTAAAATTATAGTTAAAAAAATATTGTAGATCAAACAGGTTGTTGATATTAAAGCCATTCCAATGCCATAATTTTATATTGATTTAATCATAAGTCAAATAATTATATTTATATATCTTGATCGTTTCATGTTTAAAAGAAATCATCTCGAATGAAATCTTATATGATAGTTAAATGAAATTTTTACGGACAATAGTTGAAAAATTTCAATAATGAAAAATTTCGATGCATTTTATCATCAAAACTAATAAATACAATTAAAATATCTCATCTTGCTTTTAAATTATTTTAAAAAAAGTATTGTATACTTTATACATTATTTTTATTCACATTCAGTTAAATTGATTTGAATCCAATAAAGCAGGTCATTTAATCCAGTTGGTGGTATATTCGAATATTTTATTGCAAAAAAGGTATTTATAAAAAAAATTACATCATGAATTTAATTGCTTTCTTCTTTTTACTTTCAATCGTGGTGATCGTTTCTCTTGCATTACCTATGTTATCAAGTATTGGTAACTTTAAAGTCACAAAGAAAGATGATGTTAAAGGTGGTAAGAAAAATAAAAGATTGGATTTCTCTTTAAAATCTGATAATAAAAAAGACGAATCAAAAGGTGCTTCTTCAAATTTAGCAAGAAATTTACAATTAGATTCCAAAACTGGGTTGAAAAGAAGAGTAATTGCTGAATTCAATGAAGATCCAAATGCTTTCGATTTTGATATTGATGAATTAATAGAAGAAGATCAAAAGGAAGAAATCGAAGCTGAAAATAAGAGAGTTCAACAATTCAAAGGTAAAGAAATGGAAACTTATGAAACTTTAGTATAATTGTTTTTTTTTTAAATTCAATTCATAGTCAATTTCTTTTCATTTTTGCATAAATTTAACAATTACATAATATTTAATACATCATTATATATATCCAAGCGATATAATTAATTATCAAATAGATTACTTTTATCTTATTCATAGATCATATAAATACCCTATAAACTTTACAAAATATATATAGTCAATATGGTTGCAATGTTTATATACAATGACTAAGAGACATTGATGAAATGTTGTTCCAAATTAATTTATTCTTCGGTTCGATTTGGAACAAGTTCATCATCATTTTGAGCTTTCTCACCGCTAGCACCTTGTGCTTCTTTTGTTTCTTCATCTACTACTTTATCAAGGCCTTCAATTTCAATTTCACCATCTTCTCCAAGATCATCAAACATTTCATGGGTTTCGACATTGTAGTCATATTCATAAAATAACATAAAAACACCTGGTGTGGAAAGAACTTCAGCTTCATCAACGATGTAAACAGATTCATCAGAAATTCTCCACCAACAACCTCTATATTTTCTAAAAGCAATATAATGACCATAGTTATGGGTACCATAATGTACAATGACAGAACGTAATGAGTATGTTAATGGCCCAACCGGGACATTCGAAGAACTTACTGAAGTGTAACGAGCTGAAGGTGGAGGTGGAACTTGTAAACTCTCACGTTCTACTTCGGAAGAATTTGTATCCTCCATATTCTCATCTTCTTGCTCATTTCTATCAAATATATCATTCTTATTATTATTTTCTGTGTAATCTTCATCATCTTCTTCATCTTCAGAGCCTAAATCTTTATTGATGAAGTTAGTGGAATGTTCTGGTTCTACCTTTCTTCTTCTAATAGTATTACCTAACGCATCGGTTTCTTCAATATATTGTTCATTATCATTATCGCTTTCAGATTCTTCTAATTCACCGTTTAATGGATCATAATCACTTACATCTCTTCTTGAAGAATCATATTCAGAGTCATCAGATTCATATTCACTATCTTCAAATTCTTGTTCAAATTTATGGTGCAATTTGGCATAATATTCACCACCAACGTTTTCATCTTCACTAGATTCTTGAACAACACTTGTCTTTTTGGACATAGGTAGACGAGCATCTAAATTAATCTCATTAATATCACAACACCATGGTTCTAAGTTTAATCTAGATTTGAATAAAACACGGGAGTTATTTTTTCTAATCATGTATGTGCGTGGATCAAATACGGATCTATTAATATGGATAGATAATAGAGGTGGAGGTCTAGATATTAGAATTTGTTTAGATTTGGAACATTTACGAACCATGTTTTCAGTGTGGTACTTCTTATAATCATTATCATCAATAACTGGTTTAGATAAAGTTTCGGATAATACTGAAATTCTTTCCTCAACAGCAGCAATAAGTTTGTTCAAAACATCGGATTGTTCTTTTTCTTTCAATTGTTTTAGTTGGTCTTCTAAATGTTCTAAAACAGCATTTAATGCACATCTATTACATTCGACACCTTCAATGATTTCAGGTTTGATCCATTCTTGCATTAAATTAGATAATTTTAATGATTGAGAATCCATACTTTCACTTGGTAAATTTAAACTTAAACCAGAAGAAATTGAATATCTTATACCACCATTCTCACCACATGTTAAACAACCTATTCTTTCAGCGGTAATACCATCTAGAGGAGTTACCATTCTAAATGGAGTATAGAACTTAGTAGAATCATTATTTTCTAGGATAGAATTTGGATCAATTTGTTCAGTTGGAATATACACAGTTCCAACTTTTTCTAAATCTTTTTGACCGATCAATGCATCAGCAGGTAATTCAGATTCTGGAATTGGATCAGTATCTTTTTTAATTGGATGAACAGTCTTAACATTCTTTTCTAATTCTGATAAAATGTTTTGAAAAAATTCTTGTGCATCCTCTTGATCATATCCCATTATAATATTTTTATTCGGACCTTTAGACATCGTTTTCAATAAACTATTTGTCTTAAAATATGGTTTATTTCTATAATATTTAAAGTTTAATTTATCTAATAATTCTTTTAAAGCAATACTGAAAATAACATCTCTGGAATCAGACTCTTCTGACTTTTCTAACTCTTCTTGATCTTTCTTTTTTTGTAAAATTTTTTTACGTTTACCATAAGTTTTATTTTTATTTAATTTTTGGATTTTAACTTTAATTTCATCATTTGTTTGAGAATCGTTTTCATTTTCATCATCATCTTCTTCTTCACCTTCATTTTCTTCTAATTGACTTGCGATGATTTCTTCATCTAAAAATTCTAATAAATATTTTGAAGAAGCTAAGGATTGAATTACTGAATTCATAAAACATGTGTTACCATCATTTACTAAACCAGCAATATAGCCTCCTCTTTTCAAAATAGTTTCATCCATACTATTATAATTTGGTAAGAACCTATTAAGAGCAGAATTATTTCTAATATTTGATAAGTTGTTCATAATGTAATGCCTTTTTGCATAAATAATATAAATTACCGAAGAAACAAAAACTACTTTAACGTTATGTTGAAATGCTTTGTTGTGTAGAAATGGGAAAGTAGTAAAAATAAATTGATCTAGTAATAAAAAGTATCTAGTAATTAAAGAATACATGCATAAATTTGATAGAAATCTTTAAATTAATGAATACTTATACCCTATTAACTTATCAATGAAAAAAAAAAATAAAACTAGTTACGAATAGAAAAATTATTTTAATTTTATAAAACACTTGAATCTTAATTCTTCAGTACTGTTTCTACTCGAATTTCGAAGTAATGATTAAATTAGATATTTTCACTATATTGAAATATTAAACAGCAAAAAAGTTAATATAGTACAAATTAGTACAATATTTGAAATCCTAGAGATATTAATCAAAGAACTCATCAATTAAAATCTTAATTAATTAATAATCTATATAATATTTCTATAATATTTCAAATAAATTTTTCAAATTTAAATATATTTTTCCCAAAATTTCAAATTTTTTGAAAAAAGTGAATTTTTCAATATTTTGCGATGAGCTCTTTGAAGGTGTTGGATTGGGCTGAAATATTAAATTGTATATATGATGTTAAAAGGTTAAACAAGATAGAATTGACATAACGTTATATAGTAAAAAGTATTGTATAGTAAAAAGTATTGTATGGAGACTATGTTATGTGTTAGAATGTAGTTGATAACACATTAATTAATATAATAGAGCTGATACAGTTTATTTTTATTAGTATACGGGTCTCAATGTCTTAATTTGCTTCTAACCTCCTTAACTTTTGTTGGGCACTATTCTTATGTAGTTTCATAATCGACAGTGTAGTTTGATCACTTTGATCGAAATTAATATTAATTCACTTTTATAATTGAATTTAAAATCAGAAATATCTAAGTTTCGAAACTTTTCTCAAAATGAAATTAGAATCATGTTATTAAGTGAAATTATATACTTTTATCGTTTAACTTTTTTATAAATCGTTTACAAATTTACTGCAGAAGCGTATCGGTCGAATATGATTGCATCGATTTTAATTAAATCATTCAATTTATGAATTAGTTATTGGAATTCATTAATAAGTTTTTGATAAATATTTATATATATATATATATATGGATGCAGTTATATAAAACTTTTAATTAGCCATTGCAGTGTTTGATTTATTATTTGAATTATAATATATCCAACTTAGGTTTACAATTGTACTGAAAAACAGCTTTGTTAATTACTAAAAGTGAAATTTTTTATTGCAGTCAATAATTTAATATAAAATATTATACATCAAAGAAATTACGATGACACCTCCAAGACATTTTATTCATACTTCTACAGTTGAGCTGAAATCAGCCATCAACAATAAAATTTCTGATGAATTCTTCCCAGTGCCTAAAGATTATACTGATGAAGATAACTATTTTCAAACTAACCCTAAACCAGACTATATTGAAGATTTAATATCTGATGCAAAAGAATTCATTGATTATCAACATAAACATAATGATGGAAGAATTGCATTAGTAACTTCTGGTGGTACCATAGTTCCATTAGAAAATAATACAGTAAGATTTATTGATAATTTTTCTGCTGGTACTAGAGGTGCAGCAAGTGCTGAAGAATTTTTAAAAAATGGTTACAGTGTAATCTTTTTACATAGAGAATTTTCATTAACTCCATTTAATAGAGCTTTCACTCATAATTTCAGAACTTCTTTCTTAGATTATTTCGATAAAGAAGGTAATTTAAATCCAGAATATAAAGATAAAATGTTGGAAGGTAAAAAATTATATGAGAAATATTTAAACGAAGATAAAACTCTTTTATTATTACCATTCACTACTGTTAACCAATATTTATGGTCATTAAAATGTTTAGCTAAATTATTAAATTCAGAAAAATGTTTGTTTTATTTAGCTGCTGCTGTTAGTGATTTTTTTGTTCCATTCTCTAAATTACCAAAACATAAGATTCAATCTAGAGATTATAAATTAACAGATGAAAAAGAAGATGAATCGAACTCTTTAACCACTCCAGATGGTAAATTAATTATAAATTTGGACCCTGTGCCAAAATTTTTAAGAAGATTAGTTGAATCTTGGGCAAGACAAGCAATGATTGTTTCTTTCAAATTGGAAACTGACGAAAACTTACTATTAAGTAAGTGTAAATATGCTTTAGAAAGATATAATCACCAACTTGTTATTGGTAATTTATTGCAAACAAGAAACAAGAAAGTAGTTTTTGTTACACCAGATCACTTAGATGGTACCCCGATTGAATTAGAAAGCAGTAAACAACATATCGAAGAATTGATTATTCCTGCTGTCATTAGTGCGCATGATAATTGGATCTCTCAACAACAGCATATATGATTAAAACTGATTATTATTAGATAATAATTATTTTTCCCATAACTATTATATTAACTAAGAGACATTTTCTCAACTACAACTCAATATTATATACCTTAAATATACAATTATTATTTAGTGTAACTATTTAAAATAATAATAAATTTTATATTTATTCATTGTTAGTTATATCTATAAGCAAATTTAATATTTACAAGAATGAAATTCCAATACCGTATTGGAAACCTTTTCTAACGTAGTCGCTGCTATGCGTAACTAATGGAACATTGAAATTCAATTCAAATCTTGCAGCTGGGTGTTTGAATACTATACCAAACCCTGTTGAGATCGAATTTTCCTTTAATAAATTAGTCATACAGTCCTTAAAAGAACCATTCGTGGAGTTATAATTTATCAATTTACCTCCATTAATAAATGTATGTAATTTAAAATTCGATGTTTTGAATTTCTCAAATGGCAAAGCACTAAATAAACTGACACCATATGCAATATAAGTATTCCCTCCTATGGAGTCATATATATCTTTCGGACCAAGGCCCATATTTTGGAAGCTTCGTACATCATTAGCACCACCTAAATGGAATCTATCACCCATATGAACTGATTTGCTATTGGAAGAGATGTTATTAATATAACCCATTTTAACAGAACCATTAAGTGTCAATAAGGAGTCCTTTAAGAAACTTTTTGCTGAATTTAATTCAATTTGAGATTTAATAAATTTATCAAGGGCAACTTCATTAGCTATTTTTAAAAAATTACCATATGTTGGTGTGATATAATTATCTCTACTATCAAAGGCGATGGAATGACCAATTGTTAGTTTATTATCATTGCCTGCTTGAAATAAGAGAGTATTTGAACAATTTCTTGAAATTATTTTTGTTTCTCTTAATAAACCTTCAAGATAGAATTCTTGATGAATTTGATCATCTGAACCCATTCTTCCTTTTAAACTACTACGTAAACCACTGACAACCATATCGATCGAAGTCCCCAATTGTCTATTATTTCGATATAGTACGGAGTCCCATAACCATTTAGGATTGTTGGGTTGCGTGTAATTTAATAAATAAGATGAATGAGTTTTAGTACCCTTTGTGACATCAAACTTCAACTGCTCACCTCCACCAAATATATTTCTTAATTGGAATTGTAAATAACCGTCACCTTCTCCATTACCTATATTAGTACCAGTCTTAGCCATAAATTTTTTCAATGGTATCAGTCTAATCTTAGAAGTAATATCTAAAACTGATATTTTAGTTGGGATATCATTATTGCTATATATAACACTAGGGAATGTACTATTCAATAATTTATAATTAGAAATGCCGTTAGTATCATATTCAGTTGAAATATATTCAACTAAACCATGTTTTATTAATTTTAATGATAAACGATCTGATTGAATACACAGATCTTTAAATGTAGATGCACTAGATATGGTATCATCTAAATAAGATTTCAATACTGACTGACGAACACATTCAGCTCCACCTACAACAATTGATGATACTTTAATTGGAGTAGACTCATTGTCCTTAAATAATTTTTCTATTCTGTTTCTGTTTTCATCTTTTATCAATTCATGTATATTTTCTGCTTTAACATCCTCAGATGCCATTATGTTATAATTCTAATTGTATATGATTTTTTCTTTCAAAAATAATAATTTAAGATTTATCTTATAATATTTTATTGTTTAATATTACGAATTATATTGTTGTTGGTATAATCATATAAAGTTATATATTCAAATGATTATAAGATATTATCATTTTAACTTTAATCAAAGACTCAAATTTGTATTTGTTTGTTTTTTGATTATGGCTCTAATTTTCAATTCAATATTTACGCGCAATAATAAATTTAAAGATTTATTAATCTTTTGACTAAGTACAAATGTATGATATAATTGATTAAGGCTTCAAGTTCAAATGCTAAACTACATTATTATTTCAAATTTACACTAAACTAAAAAAAAAGTACGTTATTACAACTCGTTATTATTATAAAGATTACTTATGGTACGGTTATTCATATATTATTAATTAAATAAGTAACGCTTATTGATTTTGATTTAACAATGGCTCTATTTCATTCCCATTCCTTTCTAATGCAGCTTCTTCGTATAAAGGTGTTATACATCTTCTACCTGAGTCTGTTTTGAAATGTCTTCCTAACGCATCACTTCTTGCAAATTTCTTACCACAACCCCAAGATTCGCCAGATTTAAGCTTACCACCACAAATGTAACGTTTTAAACCAGTATGTAAGTCTTCGTGACGTTTTCTATCATGTTCTCTAGCAAATGCTTTCCCACAAGTGGTACAAGAATATGGTCTTTCATTTGTATGTGTTCGTAAATGTGATTTTAAGTTATAAGGTCTTGTGAATTTCTTGGAACATATTATACAATCATATATCGATGGGTTCATCTTTGAAATACGTCTCTTTGTATCACCAGTTAAGTTCTGTGGAGTTTCACCATCTTCCAATGGGCTTGGAAGTTCAGCATCAGAATTGGGTAAACCTTTGAATTCGGTTTTAATAGTTAAAGTTTTGAACCCCGGGAATTCTTCTTTAACCTTGATGCTATCACTAAAATTATCTTTAGAATCTGTTTGTTTTATCCTCCCATCTTGTGGTATTAAATCAGCCATTTCTAATAATTTATCTCTATTGGCACTTAAAGATCTTGCTTTTGACTCTGGAGACATACTTCTTGTTTTTGATGCATTTCTTGAAGTAGATCGTTGACTTTTCAACTTTCTACCTTCTCTTCTACTTCTATGAACTTCATCTGAATTTGCCTGTGATTCCAAAATCAAAGAACTATTTATATTACCTATATTTAGGTGTAAATTATTCGAGCTTATTTGAAGATTAGAATTTTTTTTAATGTTGTTCGAACTTCCAAAACCTGGCGATGATACAACGTTGCTTTCTATATTAATAGTTGGAATATTTACACCAGTTGGAGAAGAGTAATTGTTCTCTAAAATCGAGTTAATTTCATTTGGAATACCTATATCATTTGAATCACGGATACCCATTGTATTTGAGAAAGGAGTTGTATTGCCACTACTTTCCATGAACTCTTCAATTTGAAAATTCTGATTTATTGCAGAATTATCCACTTGAAATTTATCTATAAATTCATTTTTAATTGGTGGAGTATCTACTCTTGAAAATAAAATATTTATATCATCAATACCATCAATATGTTTTAAACCTTGAGAATTTACAGGAAATAGCATATTTGAACTACCAGAATAAATACTTGAAGCATCATCAATATCATCTTCTCCAGTTGTCAAATATGACATTGCAGGCGATAATGCTACTAAATTATTATCGTTTTGACCTTGATTATAAAATGAAGAAGAAGAATATACAGATTCATTATCATCACTTATTTGATTATAATTACTATTATTATTTGGGAAAGGCGATAGATACGTATTTAAATTCATATTTGATGCTTCTGAATCCCAAACCTGTTGGTAATTTTCTTGGTTAATCTCTACATCATTAACTCTAATAGAGTTTGGTTGTAAATTTGAATTAGGATTTGTTGGTTGACTTAACTCAGTCAAAAAAGATTGTATATCTTTATCCAGTTGTTCCTTCGTATCAAAGTCTAAATTATTATTATCCATTTTTGAAAAAACAAAATTTAAGGTGTTCGATGAGAGGAGTCAATAAAACCTAGTAAACTTAATATATTGTAACTTGATTTCTATTTCAAACTATTATTTTTTTACTTCTATGAAGAATATGAGTGTATTAAAACGGTAACTATAAAGTAAAAAATAAAAATACCATAAACCATCTAAATAAATATACAATACTTATATATATTAATGGGTTGTGATAATGTCAACTTTAAATCACATTTGACAGAATTGCGACATATAAAAATATTAAAGGTTTATATTGCAATATTCAGCTTTTCAAAATTTCAATTACAGTTTTTTTTTTTTTTTTTTAATTTTTGAAAAAATTACACAATAAGAAATCGATGCGTAAAAATCAATTAATTTAACAGCTTCAATATGGGTTAAAATTGAAATAAATTGACAATATATTGATAGTTCATTAATTAATATTATAAGAGACAACTTAAGAGATTATCGGGACGATACCTATATGTTATTTCAGCACCCTGTTCAATTGCTCTAATAAACCAAAAGGGATTGAAGACACTGAAATTTAGTTTAGCCTTGATCTTAAAACTCTTTCCACTAAATTTTTAGACAAATAAATTAAATTTACAAGAACAATATCATGTAAGATTTGGTAGTTTCGATTTACTTAGACTTCTAAATAAACAAAATTATAAGTTTTCTATGTACAATATCAATAAAAGAATGAAACAATTTATTTCTTACAATTCAATTGTTACACAGGAACCAGAAGAAACACAGCTCTGCTGATGTTTTTATTTACACAGCCTCTATGAAATTGAAAATATATAGAAAAAAAATAAAACTATCAATTATATTTTTCTCTATTGTAATTCAGTAAAACCATCAATTACTGTCTATATTAACTTTGTTACAACTCATCTTAATAGTTGAACTTTGAAGAAATCCACTGAATTATATTATATCGTTCTTAAAACGGGGCGAAGCTAAAGGCTGCAATGCACCGCCTGCTCGAATTGGCTAAAAAGTTGTTAAACTATTACCATTTAGTTTAGATTTAATAGTTGTAGTTATGTTTTTTTCATCTGATTAATTTTAAACAATTATTTTATTGCATTAAATTAAGTTACTATGTAATTGCAGACACTACACTATTCAAGCAGCCTACTTGTGGTTTCTCAACTGTGTTGTTAACGAAGATGCTTGTTTTATTAGACCTTTCAATTGAACCTGATATGTTTAAGTGAAATTGAATTTCGATTAAAAAAAAATAGATAGATATTAAATAAAATATTTTGTTTTATCTCGATTATTCATCTTTTGGGTATATATCGACATCGATACATACATGCCAAACATCTGGGGCAAAGGTTTTAATTTTTTCAATATGTATAACTTTATAATTGAAAATAGGTTGCATTATATTAAACTCAGCCAACATATTATTTACAAAACTACCATTATTAATATCATCAATATGAATATTTTCATGGACATGCAATGTACTTATAATTTCATTGTATATATTGGCATTTACATTAGGTAAATTTAATATCTCTAATGCTAATTGCCAACCAGGCTTACTAGTTGGCAATAATCCAAGATTAATATGTCGTATTCTTAGATAATTAGACAACTTTGTTATTCTTTCAATACTATTTTCATTATTTTCACAAAAAATGTGTGCTCTACCATTAAAATGATTTTTCTGGATACCTCTACGTAGTCCCTCTACTGACCAAGGGTTTAATTCAAAACAAAATACATTTCTTGCATTTCGTTTAAGATAACTCAATGTAAAATAACCAATTCCTGCATATAAATCTACTATATCATTATTTTCAATGTCAATGTAATCATTCAATATTCTTTTTTTTTCTTTGATATTACCACGACTAAACATCGTAAATGCAGGTGCCCAAAATTGATTAATACCATTTTGAACAACATTACACCAAAGAGTCTTGGAAAAATCAACTTCTGTTGGTGAATCCCAAAGTTGATCATTGCTTACATCTATTGATTTATCAATTAATGAACCGTATAATATATTTATATTAAAAGGTCTTCTTTGTACATCACATTCGATAATTGGCATATTAACAGCGATTGTAGTTAAATTATTACTTTTAAACACAACGTTTAACATATTTTCGTAAAAAATTGATTTCTGTTCAGGGAATTTAAGGAAAAAATTCTCCCAATTTTTATGAGTGAATGATCTTTGTACTGAATAGTTAAACAACAATAATGGCGGGTATATAGAATATTTCAATGGCATTGCATCCAGTAAACTTGTGATTTCATTTTCATCTAAATTCAGCTGTTTTAAAAAATTATTACCAAAATCCACTAAGCCTGTTGTTTTTGTTGTATTATCATTCGTCAATTCATATTTTCGTATTTTATAATTATTATTTAAAAATAATATGTCATCTTGATCGTCAATTGAGGTTCTAATTACAGTTAAATCACCTTCTCTCTTTATTGGTTTAACAAACTTCTTTCTTTTCTCCAATTCGATCTTGATTGCCTTAATCTCTTTTGGATTAGAGGTGAGAATTTCGTAAGGCATCCTAAAATATCCTTTTTATTTTTCACAAAACTTCTTCACGATTATTTATCTTTTAGTAGAATACTAATCATTCATTATAATACAAACCAAATGCATTTTTTTATATACCAGTTCACATTAAACGTACTCTCATCGAATTTTGTTTTGAACTCATCGCAACAATATTAAAATTTTGAAAATTCCGAATTTTATTAAATCTTCAGTAAAAATTTCATGAATAAAAAATATTCTAGATGACTTAAATACAAAAGAATAAAAGGGTATTAAATTAATTTATCATTATTCAATTATGATTATTGATTTCTTAAGAGCTAGCATAAATTAGATATGTTGTTGAGTTTCTAAATAGTTCAGCTGATTAGTTTAATAGTACTGATTCAACTACGCTTTAAAGCTGATATAAAGCTCATACATGTCTTAATAACCTTGGAATAATTTTAAAAATATAAATTCAGAACGTTATAAGGTGTCAAATTACGTAACTGATGTAAACTAGATATGTTTTAATTATAAATTATACTATTTAATTATATGTATTAAATCAACCTTTATACAATAGCTGCCAAGCTTTACATTCTCTTAGATTCAGCGTTAGTTTTGACAGAGGCGCATTCAAATTTCAGTACTAAATTTTTCATCGAAATTTAAGAAGCTCATCTTTATTAATTTCATTACAAATACATAGATTTAAAAACCTCCTTTACAGAAACTAATTACCATTTGATATAACAGATAAATAAATAATAAATTAACCTGATAATATTAGCAATAAAATAAGAAATGACGGAGTCTAGCATATTCAAATATGCAATGAACAGGCTCTCTCGTTTTCTATTAAGAAATATCTTGCTTGTAATGATAGCATTAATTACTGGCGGTATAACATCCATGGTAGTTCTAAATACTGAAATACCAGGAAGGTACATCTCCTATGATGTTGACGATATGGATTCCGATAGAGATTGGGTTTTTAATAGAGGTTGTGTTGATACAAAATCATATATGAATAATGCCGATTATCATAAAATGAATGCAGCATTTGTTGTATTAACAAGAAATGAAGAATTGGAAGGAATGATTAAGACTATGAAAAGTATTGAAACACATTTTAACCAATGGTATGATTATCCTTATGTTTTTTTAAATAATGATCCATTCACTGAAGAATTTAAAAATACCATAAAACAATATACAAATGCAAAGGTTGAATTTGGTGTTATTGATGAATCAATGTGGGAATTTCCAGAAGATGTTAGGAAATCTTTAGCTTTTAAAGAATCTCTTTTAAATCAAGGTGATAGAGGTATTTTATATGGTAGCCAAGAGTCTTATCATAAGATGTGTCGATTTTATTCTGGGTTTTTCTATAATCATCCATTAGTGACTAAATTCGAATGGTATTGGAGACTAGAACCAGATGTTGAATTTTATTGTGACTTAACGTATGATCCATTTTATGAAATGCAAAAGGCTGATAAAAAATATGCATTTACTATATTGATTCCAGAATTGTATTATACTGTACCAAATTTATTTAGATATACAAAATTATTCATTAAACAGAGTGGTATCAAGGTTGGTTCTTTATGGAAGTTATTTGTTGATAATTATAAATTTATTGATGATGAAAAATATCCTGAATATGATGATTTTGTTAATCACGTAGATGATATAGCTGTCAAAGTTCCCGAAGAAGTGGCAATTGATTACTTATTAAAAGAAGATGAAAATGATAAGGAAGGTTTAAAACGTTTAATTAATAGAGCTAAATCTGTGGCACCTTTACAAGGAGAAAAATTTGATAATCAAGGGTTCAATTTATGTCATTTTTGGAGTAATTTTGAAATAGCTAGATTGGATATTTATAGAAGTGAAACATATCAAAATTATTTTAAATTTTTAGAAAACCAAAATGGTTTTTGGAAGGAAAGATGGGGTGATGCACCAGTTCACTCATTAGGCCTTGCCCTTCTTTTAGATTTCGATGATGTTCATTATTTCAGAGACATTGGTTATAGACACGGTGATATACTTCACTGTCCAAAGAACTATGTTACTTCAGAAAAAGGTAAAGGTCAGTTGAAATATAAATTAAAAAATCCAGCCTATAATAGAGGATTTTTCAAGAGTTACGATAAGGGTCATTCTAATGGCAATGGTTGTAGATGTGTATGTCCTAAAACCATTGATGTTGAAGATACAGCTTATGTTTGTATGTATAAGTGGTTTAAAATGTCTTTTGATGAACAGAATACAGATATAGGAAATCCAAAACTAAAGGGAGATGAATTCACGCCATATAAAGATATCCAATCAATATATAATGATTACGCTAAACAATATTATGAATCAAAAAAAAAGCATCTTCCCCAGGATATTGGAAACAAGTTTGATAAACCCAAACAAAAGTAATTACACAAGCATATAAATAAAATAGAACACTGCATTTATACATAATAAAGACTTAAACATTTTTTGGTATACTTTTAAAATCTAAACAGTAAAAATCTATAAATTTAAAAACAAAAAAAATTTAGTGATTAAAAAAATAATACATTGAGAAGATATATAATCTTCTTGAATACTTAAATTAAATAAGTTGTAAAAATTTTATACAAAAAAGATAACATTATTTAAAAACCCCATCCCAAAATATTTATGAAACATGAATAAAAAAAAGTATAACTATAGAATCAGTGAGATTGTATAACATTTTAAAATGTTTAACCACCGAAACCGTATAAAGTTCTACCTTGTCTCTTTAATGCATAGACAACATCTAAAGAAGTAACAGTCTTTCTCTTGGCGTGTTCAGTGTAAGTGACAGCATCTCTGATAACAGATTCTAAGAAAGTCTTTAAAACAGCTCTAACTTCTTCGTAGATTAAACCTGAGATACGCTTAACACCACCTCTTCTAGCTAATCTTCTGATAGCTGGCTTAGTGATACCTTGGATGTTATCTCTCAAGATCTTTCTGTGTCTCTTAGCACCACCTTTACCTAAACCTTTACCACCTTTACCTCTACCGGACATTTTTTATTATTTATTTATTTATTGTAAGTGTTAGTTATAAAACAAACGTTCTTGGTCTTTTTGTAACAAATTAATAATAATAAAAATAAATTAATATGATTAAGTAATTAGGACATAAAACAAAAAACAATTTTATTCTAAATTACAAAAATAATGTCTTTATATATCTGATCAATTTTTTGAAAAAGAAGAATTGATTAAAAAATATAAGAAACAAATATTTGTAAACAAATATGAATTAACAAGACATTGAAAGAACTAGTACTATGAATGTCAGTCCATTTGTTTACAAATTTATTTCTAATAATTGATGTAAATTTTTTTCGCACTACAGCGAAAAAATGATATAATCATAACAATTAACTGAAATAAATTTCTATTCAACAGTCTCTTGCCGGATCAACAGAGGAAAGATTATAATATAAATTGTATGATTATTATTATGATTACCCCTTCTAACTAAACGAATTTCACCTTCTGATACTTTATCGTTTTAACCTTACTCTACGGTCCATCTGCCCATAGTTAACGACCAATTTTCGAAAATTTCAACTACGTTCGTATTTTGAAAACGCATAAAACCGTGTCTTAGATGCGAAATGCGAAAACCTCAGCACTAACAAACGCGATTTGATTAAAAAAATGAAAAAGAGTGTTTCTACAACTTATTCTGAATTCCAATTATTTCAGAGCTTGTGTGAAAATACTAGCATTAACTAGAATTAGAAAATGGACCGTGCCAGTGTTTTCGCGATTATAAACAAATAGAAATATTAATTCTATATGCAATCCTACCATTCAACTCAGTAATAAAACCAATTTTTTTTATTAAAATGATTCAAATTAAAGCAATTATTTCTTGATTGTTTAAGATACCTCGTAGACCAGCTATGATGTAAATGGAAATATAACTTTAAAATTTTATCGTAACTTGTTCTTAGCTTCTACCAATTATTTGTATGTGAAAGATCTAGTACATGTAATGTCATAGTTAAGACTAGTATGTTTTGGTGGAGAGAGGGATGTGTGATTTCAGAATAGTAGTGAAAAAAAAAAATATTTTGAATTGTTTCTTATTAAACACCTGCGAAAGAAATAACACACACAAACAATAAATCTTATTGTATTGAAATATTTGTTTACATTTTAAAACAAAATATATTTACAAAATTCGAAATATTAAGAATATATAAAGAAGACATTTGTTTAAATGTTTAGAAAACAATTATTTATATTTAATAATTTTATTTTAGATTTCTTATATTATAATTATTTTTACTACAATTCATAAAATATCATACTAAAACATATATAAATAACAAACAAAATGGCTAGAACTAAGCAAACAGCTAGAAAGTCTACTGGTGGTAAAGCCCCAAGAAAACAATTGGCCTCCAAGGCTGCCAGAAAATCTGCTCCATCCACTGGTGGTGTCAAGAAGCCACACAGATATAAGCCAGGTACCGTTGCTTTAAGAGAAATTAGAAGATTCCAAAAATCTACTGAACTATTAATCAGAAAATTACCTTTCCAAAGATTAGTCAGAGAAATTGCTCAAGATTTCAAAACTGATTTAAGATTCCAATCTTCTGCTATCGGTGCTTTACAAGAATCTGTTGAAGCTTACTTAGTTTCTTTATTCGAAGACACTAACTTAGCCGCTATTCACGCTAAGAGAGTTACTATCCAAAAGAAGGATATTAAGTTAGCTAGAAGATTAAGAGGTGAAAGATCATAAATTTGATTTTCATTAATTTTTAATCACTAACTTTTTTATCTGTTATCAAAAGAAACAAAAAAAATAAATATGAATATAAAATACAATTTATTTTTTTTTTTATAATGAAATTTTAATAAATTAATTTCATTTTAATTCATTTCGGGTTTTACTTTTTAATGTCGGTTGTAATATTAAACTTTATATATATATCTATGTAAATATACTAAAAAGAAACCATTGGTTTTAAATAATTTAAATTTATATATATATAAATGAATAAAATATTTAATATAAAAAAAATTATTATCAATTTCTTTATTTTTGTTTGCAGATAAAATCAAACGTAGTAAACGGGGGTAGAATCGCAAGTTTATTTATTTTCAAGACAAATATTAACTATGATGGGTCTAAATAATAATCAAATTAATGAATTATCGAAAACACCATACTTATCTGGACTACAATCAATTATGTTATTAAGTACACCAATAATTTCACCATCAATGGTTTCACCATATTATATTAAAAATCATGAATTAATTAATTCAAATTTTTATAAACAAATTAAAAATAAACTATATAATAAGAAATATATTGGACCAACAAATAAAACATGTTATTTATTTGGTTTAACTATATTAATTGGATCCGTTATGATTGTTGATAAAGATATAGAAAACGGTAGTGGATTTATTTCAACATGGTCAACATTATATTTAATAACATCATCAAACGGGTCATTAAAATCAATTAAATATGGTAAAATTTGGCCATTATTATTAACAAGTATATCATTAACAAATTCAATTATCTATGGTAAAAGATACTTATCATGTCAATTTGAATAAATATTGGCTGTAACAGTTTTTTTTCTTTATTATCATCAATGATGATGTTTATAACTTCCCAATCATGGAGACATATATCTTTATAGTTCTCTATTATGTTAATGTTACATAAGGTGCAAAAAAAAGCTATGATAATTAATATACAGATACATGGCGCTACCAAAAGAGCGAGCACATAAAAATTGTGACGTGAGAAACAGCAGCACAAATATTTTATATTGGTAGACACCAATAACATTTCCACGCAGAGTTTCTGTGTTTTTTTTTTACTTTTGAACAATGTGGTTTTTAAGGGACCAATGTATAAACACTACGCATTGTTCTGTCCGGAATAAATTGACTAATAACAAAAGCCCCAAGAACAAGAATTTCAGTTTTTTTTGGTACGCAAATGATGAGAATCACAGTGACTTACGCGGACACGCACACGCACACTCACGAGGGAACTCGATTTTGATTTTCAGCTTTTAATATTTTAAGGGTACAATGTTTTGAGAAGAAACGCGCGCATGGACATACCACAAAAAGCAATGAAAAAAGCAATGAAAAAAGCAATGAAAAAAGCAATTAAATTATGCTGGGTTTTTGTTTCTGTTTCGGGCAAATGACTGCGGGAACGGAGAGATTGATTATTATTATTTCTTAATAAGAATGAATGCGTTCGCACACGCCTTTGTTAGCAAAGTCCATAAATATATATATTTTGCTTGTTTTCTGTTTTACTGGGTTTTCTTCTCCTGGGTTTTTAAAGTGGGTTACTGTACGTTTCCGTACAATGAAAATGATGTAATTTATTACATGAAATTATTCAATAAGAAATATAATCGATGAGTACAAAAAATAAATTAAAATTATTGGTTTTGAACAAGTTATAAGTTTCAATGTATCATATAGAATATAAAATATTAAACAAATATGTGTTAGAATGATACAAGTGGAATATTAAAATATTAAAACCAGCATAAATTTTATACTAACTTAAATTTTCAGTAATATTTGTTGTCAGTATTTAAAAATATAATTATATATAAATCGATATCTTTTAAATTTTTTCTTATCAAGTCTACAATCTATACATACATTATCTTGATATTACATTTCTTTATATTACCGAAAAAGTTATAATTATATATAGTAAACTACAACAGGAAAAATATCATGCGTATTAAATATTTTGGTCAAAAGATCGAAAAGGACATTGATTTTGTGAGGCCGGCTTCTTTGACTTTAACTAATCAAGATTTAATTAATTTACCTCCTGTGCCATTCGATAGGGACAGTGAAATTCATGATTTAAATTCAAACTTAAAAAATAATAAATTATCAAGAAAATTTGGTGGGACAATAAGTATCAAAAAAAGATTATCTTCTGTCCCAGAATTATTGTTAAGAGATTTTAAAAATAATAATAATAATAAACCATCAAAGAATAGCAATAAAAACGGTTATACTCGTCATGTCTCAAATTTTGAAACTGTGAAAGAAGAAGATAATCAAATAAACGATGGTAATGTAAGTATAAATTCGCCACGTCCAAAACCACCTTTTCAATTAGAAAACGATTATAGAACTATTTCTGCAGGTTCTGTTTTGATTAATAATGATTTATATTCAAATAAACTATTGATGCCTATGGAGGCACCACAACTACCATTTGTTCAAAATAACGGTTTGGGAGTTACAAGTAATGAAATAATGAAATCAAAGAGTGATGAATTATTAGATCAAATTTTGAAATGCTATCAATACGATTATGATAATAAATCATCAAATTTAGAAGGTGAAATTGATAATGTTTTAATCAGTTTAGATGAAAACATCATTCCGCAAAAGAAAAACATTGATTATTTAACAAACCCAAAAATCATTAGAAATGACAATGATATATTGTCAATAGATAGTTTACCTGCTCTTGAAAGATATGAAACAGCAGGAACTGCACCAAATCTAGATAAATTAATGTCAAGTCCTGAATACACCGGTGCTAGTAGTTCTGATGCATGGAGTTCATCGGGTAATGAATTTTCTGATGCTGATTCAATCACACCTTCAATTAATAATAAGGTTGAGGAAGTTGAAAATAAAAATATTAGAAGTTTAGATCCATATAAGTTACACACTATTATAATAACACCAAAAATATTCAAATGGGATGATGAATTCGATGAAATTGATGAAATTAAATCAATGAATAATGAAATTCCAAAAAACATTTCAGTGGAATCAAATATTGATAAATTTGGTGATTCATTAAAAATTTTACAGGATAAAATTTCTAATATTGAAATCGATGATATTGAAACAAGATCAACAAGATCCTTTTCGCAATCAAGCAGTATCTACACTGTTCTATAGTCAAAAACCAAAAACTCAAATCAAAGAACACCAATGAATAATGTATATTGGAAATAGGAAATGAAAATATTTAAAGTACATTCACAACAGTTACATAATCATCTAGCATTCATAATTGAAATAACCAATTAATTACATAACTATAAGTAGCTAATACCAATAATACCAATTAAACTTTTAATACTTTATTTTTACTGATAATTCATTTATAATTTATACTTTCTTATGAGTCGATGTATTGTTATCTTTTTAATATACATCACCTTTTTCCTTTAAAATTGCCATATTTAATTTGAAACGCGTAGCTTCGCCGATTTAATTTAAGAATTGAGAAGTGTTTACATTATTAATGGTAAACTTATCAAGTTATATTAAAGATATATACTAATTATTTTTATATTATACTTGTAATTATGTAGTATTTGTATTCAGAGGTCCCCTTATTAGAGAGACTATTTACCACTTATAAATTAATCAAATAAAATGGCACCAACACAATTAGAAATCAAAGTTAAAGCTTTACAAAGATTAGTAAAAGAAGAATCATTCTATCAACGTGAATTAGTTGAGCAATCTGAACTTGTTGAAAAATTAAAGAGTGATTCATCAACAGATCCATATGATTTAAAGAAACAAGTAGAAGTATTGGAAGATACTCAAAGATTATTACCTACTATGTACAAAAAAATAGGTGAATTCAAAGATAATTTAGAAGAATTTGTTGCAAAATATGAAGGTACTGAATCTTTAGATGCTGCTAAAGAAGCTTTAAAATCTGCTACCACATTATTAAACTCTAAAAAATAATTAAATAATAAACTATTACCATAATAAATTAATATAAGCTAAAAAAAAAATTAGATACTGCAATAGTTTATCTCCATTTGATATCATACATTAACCATTGTAACCTAGATTAAATAATAATCCAAATAATGAATAACTGAATATTATTGAAGATATATATATATATATAGATATATAGATAAATTAAATATTATTTATCTAAAGACATCACGATCTCATTATTTCTTTGTTATATAATTAAACTTATAGTGTATAGTTCTAGTACCTTGTAGCCGAAATAACAATGAAGAATCCGAATCGATGAAATAAAAGTTTAATTATAACCATTATAATAACGTAATTAATTGTTGCAAGTTAGTAAACTATTGATCGATAAAAAAGACATTCAATATAATATATAAGCTTTTCAAAATATTATATACACTACAATCTGATTTGTGTAACTAAATTTTAGATTCCATACCCTTAAGATAGAAAAAAGCTCCATTTCAAATTTTTGTATTAAGAATGATTTGTTTTAAACAATCAAATTATATTTTTAAAGGGAATAATAAGTTTTTTTTAATTAATACTGTATCATCAAGATCATATACTTTAACAAAACCCATTTTTCAAGGACAGACAAAGTTTATTGATATATCGACAAAAGAAACTTTTAATGACTCCGTAAATTGCAATGCTACATTACGGGAACTTAAGAATGCTTATTTGAATGGAAAATTTAAAGTAGTTGATGCTTACAAAGAAGATATAACTGATGAATTAAATTCAATACGTTCATTACCAAGAACAGTATTCCCAAAACAAGAAATATTTACAAATGTTTTGAATGATAATAAAATAGGTAATTGGAGAAAACCATTCATGAAATGGTTTAGAGCCGGTATATATTTGATGAAATACTACCGAACTGGTATGCAAAATACAATTAAAATTTATAACCAAACTAAAGATATTAAAAATAAAATTCAAGATAAGTCTGAAATACAGTTAGTAACTAAATTATTTCATGAGATCGAAATGAATGAAATAGAATTTTCAACATTAAAACTTAATAAAATTAAAACATTACCAGTAACAAGAAAGGAATTCATAGAATATTATAGAAGAAAAGAAATTTGGAAATTGCCAACCTTTTTTCTAATTGCTTTAATCTTCGAAGAAATCACAGCTATTATATGCTATTTATTTCCTAGAACTGTCCCGTATAATTGTCTAACGCCTAGTGGTTTTAAACACCTATCTTTATTAAACATTAAAAATACTGAAAGAAAATTGAATAATAATCAAACAGAATTAAAATATTACTCACCATATACCACGCCAAGTGATATATTATTCAATAATCTAACAGGTAAATTATCCAACACCTATATACCAAAATGGAAATTAAATATTTGTAAATTGACCAACAACAAAACCATCCCATCAGAAACATTGACTTATTTATACCAACACACTTTTGTAGATGATTGGTATGTGATACAACACATTTTTGGTAACAAACAGGCAACGATATTGAGTTATGAAGAACTCGTTAATATGATTCTATTTAGAAAGTTATATAAGATAGGTGAGGATTTAAATAAAATGGTTAATAGACCCGATGGAAGAGATATTTTAATTTGGCGTTTAATAATTTATTGGTCATACCGTTTTGATAATGTTTTTAAATCCTTAGAAAATGGGTTGGATAAGCATAAATCTTTAAATGAAAATGCTATGCTGTTTAGTCAAAAATGGGGTATAGCAAATGTCTCGATATTTAATAATCCAGGAACATTAAATAGAGACCTTGTAAATAAAGATACATTGGAAAAACTTAAATAACTACATATTCCTGCAAATAATTAATATATATATATTCTAAAAATAATGATAATAATTACATAATAAACTTTATATTAAAATAATAATAGATAAAACTAAATAATTAAGATAATACCATGCCAATATGATTTTATTATTATGTATATTATGATAAGTAATTAAATAGAATCAATTAATTATTGATTAACGAGTACTATTATATGCATATATTTTTTAGCTCTTTAATGAACTAATAATTTTATTAAATTCTGTATTCATGAACTTGACCATCATTTTCTAATACAATTGTATGATGATGACCAGGTGCTCTTATTACATTACCATTGCTTTCTGTACAACAAGATAGATGAGCAAACCATTCGTCTTCGAAAACATCTTTCAAATTTGCTCTTATATTTGGATCCATTTGCAACATTGTAGATATAATTGGTCTTGATGCATGTGGAAGTAACTTCAACAAACGGTAAGGGCCTTCCATCTTTCTATTTCCAGATTGGGTAGAAGTTGAAGTTTTATGGACAGGATTACTTTGTTGGTTACCATTTTGAGAAGGTCGTCTTTCAGATGGTGCTTGGTTAATCTCGCTTTGTTGTTGTGATTGTTGTGGAGTTGGTAAATATTGCTGATCTTGGTAAATACCTTGTTGTTGTAATTTCTTAGCCATTAATCTTTCTCTCATAAGCATTTCATGGTTTCTAGCAGATGATTTGTAATCATGCTCCACTTCATCAGGTAAACTGAATAATCTAAAGTTTTCATCGGTAGCAATGTTTGGAATTTTCCAAGGAAATCTCTTTAGCATTAGGCAACAATATATTATAGCAATTGACCAGACATCAACTAATTGTGGATCGTAACTATTTGGGGTTGTCAATACTTCTGGTGCTAAATATGGGTCACTCCCCACAATACCATGTGCCATTACGACATCTGGTTCGAAAGGATATTTAAATACCACTGCACTACCGAAATCAATTAGTTTCAATATACCTTGATCTGTCATTACACAATTGTCAAGCTTTAAATCTCTATGTGCCATTCCTTTATCATGTAAATACTTAACACCTTCGGCCAATTGTTTAATACAACAATTTATTTCTTCTCTAGACATTTTGTTAGACATAACCACAGCAAAGAAATCAACTGGACAATATTCCATGACTTCGAAATATTTATGATTTCTAGAATCTATAAAGATATCTAATGTGTTGATGACATTTGGGTGATGTAGCACTGAACCAATTAAAAATTCAGCTGTACATTTTTTATGATAATCTTTATCTGATTCATTTGGTTTCTGTGCTCTAAATTCTTTAACGGCAAAAGTGGCACCATCCGATTGTCTGTTAATGATGTTAACTGAACCACCAGCACCTGAACCCAGCAGTTTACCAAATTTACCATACTTTTGAACTAAAATTGAATCATCATGGAATATATCAGCTTTGTTAGAAAGAGACAAAGAAGATTCTATTGACGGTGGAATAGCAGATTGTGCATGATCTTTATGTTCAACATTTTTCTTATCAGTTGGTGAAGTTGAATTGATTATATATGGGCCATCTGCCGGGCTGCGACCTTGATTTTTTGGTGAAAGATGATGTTGGTTATGATTTTTAAAGGATGTATGAGCATAATTTTGTTGTGATGTATTAGTTGCATGTTCGATGCTTGTTGTTATTGTCGGTGAACCGTGCATATTAAATTGTTTCTTCTTTTTAGCAATAGGTGATCTGAAAAATCTCTTCAAATCAGCCATTGAGCTTGACCCTTTTTTAAAGCCAGATTTGGGCGATAAAGAATTTGTAATAATAAAATTTGCATTATTGTTATCTGTAATTATGTTGACACCATCGACATCATTATTATCTACATTTGGGTTTGAATTTGTATTTTGGTAATCACTCTCATCAGCAGTCTCTGGTGAAGAAGTGTACTCGAAGGAATTGACAGAACCTTCTGTCATGATGGATGAAACAGAAGGCCTTCTTGAATTCAAATTTAGCATACTTAAGAATGATCTTCTAGATTTAATCGGAAGGTTATCATTGGCTCCATGATGGTGGTGGTGATGATGATGATGGTGGTGGTGGTGATGAGAATGGTCATTGGTATCCTCAACGTTGTTATTCATTTGAAATGCATTCGATAATATATTGGTCATTTAAATCAATTTAAAACTAATTTTGAGTTATTTCTTTTTGATAGATGAGGTTTGAAATAAAAACGATTTTGGAAATGTATAGTATTTTTGTATATGCTAAAGCATGAATAATTTTAAAATAAATTTAATTCTCTTGTTATAAATAAGGTATTAAAAAATGAGGGAAACAAAATTTTAAATTACGTTTAAGAGTATTATTGTATTTATATAGAATGCATAGCCATTCGTGAATACTCGATTTATATACAATAATGTTTTTATTTGATTTTAAGAAGATAACAAGAATTATTGCATGATCTAATTTATATAGTATAATAGCTATTTATTTCGTATTTCATTGGAAACAGAAACTTAATTATGATAATTAGAGACAAATATTGCTAGTTTTAGTTTTTTAAGGTTAAAAAATTGATGGTTCTCTGAACAATTAATAACAAAGGTTCCCATATTAATTTATTAATTTAATTTAATGAATTTAATATAACGCATATATTAATATATTAGGGATCGATTGTACGTAATAATCTGATAGATAAAAAAAAATATTTCATAACGTACATTGGTTTTATTTGAACTGTAAATAACTATTATTTTCTAATTCATTTCTTTTGAATAAAAGTGTTTCTTTTTTTGAAAACCAAAATAACAGAACAACTTTAAGGTTCTTTATGGTTTTCATAGTGAAATGTGATAAAATAAATTTCAAAAATAATAATTATTCAATAATTTTTCAAAAAAAAAAAAAAAAAGTAAAAAAATAAAGGCTCCAATCGTTATAGAGAATCAAAAGAGAACTTACAATAGAATAAGCTAACATTTAATTGTCTTTTAACAATAACAGTTTTAATAATATTTCTTAACAAGCAAACAAGAAAGTAAGATTACATCTCTTCTTGTAAAGCTCTCTTCAAAAATATTAATTGTTGTCGTTATTTTCGAAATTGGTTTTCGAAATTTATTTCCTCGAGATCGGGATTCTTGTACTGAATCATCTGTTCGAAATTATAAAAATTTTAAAATTAGAGCGAATTTCTTATTCTTTTTTTTTTTCCGGTTACAATGATTATTACAGTAATTAAACTAAAGTTTATTAAAACACTGACAATTATAATACATGAGTTTAAACTTTATTGAAATACTTTTAATATAAGTTGTGTATACTTAGTACAAGGCTGGTATGATGCCACAATTGAAAAATAAACAGTATAAATACTATTAAGATTAAGTACTAAATTTAATATTTTTGGTAATTTCAAAATTTTTATTGTAATGTATTCAATAGATGAACATATATATATATCAAAGAAAATTAAATATTTTACGTATAATCGTTATATTGCATATCGCTCTATTGTATTTTTAATCACTTGTTCATTTTTCTATCTATTAAATTTCTCGGAGTATATTAATTCTTAAAATAAGAAACAAGTATCGATTTAAATCAGCAATTCCGAGCATATTAATACAAATTAATTTGGGTTTAATTAATAGTAACTGTAATTAATTATTATTTGGTATATAATCTATGATTCAATGAATAAAAGTAATTAGTTTTGTCTCGTCAGAATTGATATGCAATGACTTGAAAAAAAAAATTAAAACATATCAGTTTTTACTTTTATTTATTTCATTACATTGGTCGAAATTATTTCTTAATATTCTATCTCTTATATTATATTTATTTTTCGATGATGAAATAAAAATTCTGTTGTTATTGATCGCTGAATGATGATGGTTCATGAATACCCATATCGCTCATTTTTGCTTTGATCAATGGGGGTTTTTAACTTAATACTAGAGTAATTAAAAATTAAAATAAATGTCTAATTTACAATTAATATATACAGATATATACTAGTGTATATACTTATACTAAGTATTTTACAAAAGCCTTCTAATTTATGGACAAATTTTAGTTGGCTTCTTGGTTTAAATATAACTCACCAACTCTGATTAAAAATAATTTAATAGCAGATCTTAAATCAGATGGAACTGTCTTATCTAATACTTGAATAACCAATGAATAAATTGATGAACAATATTCACGGAAATCATCATCATCAAATTCATAATAACCTTGTAGAATTTCTACAATTACCGGACGCCAGGATTTAATACTACGTTCCATAGTTCTATCATCTAGTTCAACATAATTCTTTAAGACATCAGTACTGATGGAAATTAAACGACTAATTAACTCGGAATTCTTGTCGTCATCATTTAAGTATAACATAAAAAATATATTGATCAATACAGCAGCAGCGCTAGTTTCTTGTTTCAATAAATTCGGAATCTTATCAACAACACGCGCTTCGACTAATCTAGTCCTCAATTCATAATCAGCATTAAAATCACGAGCAAATTCATATGACTTTTCTAAAATTGTAGCTAATCTCATTGATTGTTTTAACGGTATGTTAGTAATTAGATCTTCATTATCGAATAAATCACTAATTAATTCGATCATTAGAAGTTGTAAAACACATTTGACGACAATAGAGTTCTTTACAAATAATCTACTACGAACTTCTTCAACAGATTTAGAAGTGGATAGAGTTTTTTGATTATTTTGACTTACTGCTTCTTGGTTAGAAGCTAAGATAATAGAATTGTCGCCAGCTTCAGTATCCTCATCATTATCGATGGTATTGTTACCAACATCTTCACTGGCTTCTTCTTGGTTAGCTCTTTCGATGGTATCGTCAATATTACTTTCAGCTTTAGGAATGGTATATGATGGTTTTCTGCCACGCTTCAATGGATCATAATCAAATAATTCATTAGCAGTTGTTAGATCAAATAATTTATCGAAAACTTCACCAATTTCATCCCAATGTGAGTCTTCAAATTTGGAAACATTTTGTAAAATTAATTCTTGTAAACATGATCTACCAATTCTTGCAATAGTATCATTTTCTTGACAAATACATGAGACAAGCAGTCCTAAGAAACCGTCTAACATTTTATTTAATGCCTCAAAATAATGGTTAAATAAAGCAACTAAATTTCTTAATGCTTGAATTAAAGTTGTGGATAACCAAACACTTAGATCATCGTGGCTATTGAATTGGTTGACTTCCCAATGTTTTGATAAAACACCGAATATTGGGAATAATAATTTAGTACATATCTTTTCCCAGAATTCTTCATCAAAATTTTTACCATAAGATACCAATGAATCAAACATATAATTCAATGCTCTTGATCTGACTTCTAAATCTTCGGCAGTCATGATAGTATCATTAAAACAGAATAACATAGGGAACCATACATCTTGGAAAACATCTTTGCCTCGTAACAATTGTTGGTAGTATTCAAAATTAGGATCATCTTCTTTAGCAAAACAAATATTGGCAACCTTTTCTGTAGTCTTTTGTAAGGCTTCCAGAGCATGTAGGGATAATTTTTGGAATCTCTTGTGTTTTGAGATTTCTCTAAAAACGTTATTTAATTCACTGAACGATTCATCTTGTGAGAAAACACTTTCAAAATTATTAGTAACAATATCTTCACTGACTAATATGTAAGTTTTTAGAACAATAGTTTCATGAGGAGACTGAGAAGCATATTGTAATGATTCTAATATTGGTTGCCAACCGGACTTAATTTTTTCCGATTTTGTTAAAATGAAGTTACGGAAACATTCAATAACCATCTCTTGAACTTCAACATTACCGGAATTTTGAATTATATATTCAAATGGTTTTAAAAAGTCACTTTGGAATTCAAAACCTGACAATTCATCGACATCCAAAAATCTCATTGACAATTGACGTAAAGAATCAATAGCAAAGAAGACAACGGCCAAGTTAGCGTTGGTTGCAATCTTATTAAATGCTCTACCCATAACGGCCCACATTGGAGTCCATTCAACTTTAATACGGTCCATATTGTAATAACACACATCCACCATCTTTTGAAGAGAAAACATCCTTGGGGTTGAAGCATCTTGTGATGACTCAATTTCTTCTAAAGAAACATCAGTCAATGCCTTAATGAAATCAATAATAGCATCACCAGGTAGATCGGCACTTTTAGTAAAAATGTTGTCCATTAACACAACTAATTCACTTGAAGAAATATATTTGGATATTTCACTTGATAACTTTTGTTTATGGTGCTTTTCTTGAGCGATTTCTGTTGGGGTTGCTTTCTTTGACCACATATCGAAAAAGGATGCGGTAGCAACTGATCTTGTGGAATCGATTGATGATCTATGGTTTGTGTATCTAGCTTGCGCAACATCAGGTAATGTATCTCTGTCGATACCTTTGGATATTAATTGAAGTCTTTCAACTTGAGAAATTACTAATAATACATCTTTCCATGACTCTTTGAAGAAAGTGCCTTCAGATAATGCTTCTTCTAGTAAAACGATGATTGCGTTTACATTCTTCAATTTAATCTCTCTTAAATTTTGCAAGTTACAAAATTGAACTAAAGCACCGACGAATGACTTTCTAGCAAAATCAATACCAAATATTGCAGATATTCTTATTGATAATTTCAAACCTTCTAAACATTTATTAGTTGTTTCTAAGTCATCGTAATCTCTGAATGGTGGAGTTAATGCAGCCAAAAATGACATCCATAAGTTCTCAAAGATAGATTTTACATGTTCCACATGTGAAGCAGCATAATAGACATCAAATGAATCATCAGCCTTTGACTTATTCAAATTCTTGAAAGCTAATTCGGTCTTGGATGAGATTTCCTTAGAAACTTGCATATAAGCTTCTCTCACTAAATCTCTAGAACTGAAAAAATTGAAAGCAGATGGTTGGTGTTGAACTACATTAGTATCTTCATTTAATAATGCTTGATGTTGTTCAGACAGTAATTTAATTTCATTATCTGCAATTTCTTTGAATAAGCCAACCATGAATTCTTCTGGTAAATCGTTACCATTGTCAATACCCTCGTTGTTTTCTAAAAACTCTTTTAATGTCATTCTATTTTTAACTTGAGCGGAATGTAGATCAGTATTAAGCATGATTAATGAATAAGATAATACATAAGCTGTATCAGCTTTAGAGAAGACTTCTGGATTTTGGTCCACATATCTTTCAGCAAATTTTAACATAAATCTATCAATCTTTTGACCTTCACCAGGAAGTCTAAACTTTTGTAAAAATTCACGTAAAGCATCGACAATTGATAAACCAGTAAATTCAAATTCATCAACAAATGCATGCATTATAGCTATATTTTCTGCATCACCTTCACCTAAGTAGTCACCAACCATTGCAAGATCCAAGCCTTCTGTATTTAGTAGCCATTTGGCAATGCAACTTGGGGAATCATTTTCAATAAAGCCTTTATCAATTAAAGCTGGAATGGCTCTCTTAGGTTTAGAATTAAAAATTCTAATACAATCTGATAATTGAATTTTACGTTGCTTCAGATTTTCAAATTGTGTTGGGTCATCGACATCTTGTAAATTGTCATTTAGTGAACTTGATATGCTATTACTAGACGGCAATATTGAAGTACGTCTTTCATGAATAGATGATGTGACTGATAATGAATGATTATCGCGAGTAGAATTCTTATTCAAGATAGCTGACATTGGTTTTAATGCTCTGTGTGCCCATGTACTTAAAGATTTCAAAACAGAGACAATAGAATTCAATGCAGCAATTTTTAAGGCATATTCAATTGGATAACCTGAGGATAATTGATTAGTGTCTTGGTATGATGATAAATTTGAAATTGATAATAAAGGCAATTGGTTTAAATCATAGGTAGCCAATGGCTTTGGAACTTGTTCTAGGTAATAACCTCTTTGAGTTGATGTTATATCGACTCTAGTGATTGCCAGTTTTGATAAATATTCTAACATCAATTCCATTAAGTTAGGCATACCGGGGTTACAGTCATAATTTAAATAAAATTCAATTAATGTTCTTGGATCATTACATAACCTTTGGATAACATGTAAGAAATATCTTTTTTGATGATTAGTTGATGTAGATAATTCTGATATTGGGAAGTAAATTTCAATTAAAAATACAGGAATTTCTCTCTTGAATTGAGCTCTTAAATGTGATAATAATAACCACAATATTTCTAAAGTAATTTCAAAAACTGAGGAAATTGGTGAGGCAGCATTTCTAGTGATTGAAACACATAAATACTGTCTAATAGCATCAACTAATAGTAAACGATCACTACCTGGTAAATATGTGGAAGTTGACAAGAAGACATCAATATGATCATTTATCAATGAATGTATTATGTGTAATGATAATAACTTTGATCTTACAGCGTGTGATCTCATATCTAAATCAGATTCTAAAGGTTTAGCAGAGATCTTAGCCATAGCTCTGAATATCAGGAAAGCGTCTTTAATGGCCATATCTTGACTATTTAATGGAGAAGCGTTAGAAATAGAATCTAATTCATCTTGATCATCGGCGATACGTTCAGCAGCTTCATTTATATTGGCAATGTTGTTAATTGTTAAAAATTCAGCCTCATCTGCATTTTCCTCGGTAACAGAATCAATAACAATATCTTGCTTAGAAGAGTTTGTTAGATCATCTTCTTCAATGTTGATCTTTGATAAATCGATTTTATCAAACATTGATCCTACAATTTGAATCAAAGTAGCTTGAGCAATACCTTGATTGGATGAACTTAATGAAAAAATGAAAATATTATAAATTGTTCTGATAGCTTTTAATAAAGAAGCACCATGACATAATGATTCTGAGGTTTCTGATAAAATACAACTGGATAGGGCGCTAACGATTTGCAATTCAACTCGTTCATCGGTACTTTCACCTTGGAAACAATCTGAGATAGTATCAATTGCAGCATCAACTAATTTTTGTTTTGGAGGAGGAGTAACGCCACTTGCATCGTTAGATTGGTTTTGATCATTACTTGCTTGACAGTCAACTGGGTTGACTAAAAGAGATTCGTTTAAAGTTTTGAAAGAAAATAATTTTGAAAGACAATCTAATGCACTCAATTGAATTTTATTTGAATCAGTTCTGCAGAAACATCTAATGGCTTCAAATACTTGAATAGAATCAAAAATCTTAGGATCATTATTAGTTTGTTTTAGGGTATTTTCTAATTTAGCAAGAGTTCTTTCAGCTTCTTTTTGTGCTTTTGGATATTTTTTAATATCTTTATTACCTAATACTGATTTCATAGTTTCTATAACTAAAGTATATGTTGATTTAACATTTGCCAATGATTTTTCATCGACAAGGAAATGAGCTTCATCAATTGATTCATGTACGACATTTTGAGCTGCTTCAACGGCAACATCAGCGGCAGCTCCTTCTTCAGCAGCAACTTCATCATCGATTCTATTTTCTTCTTCCATTGCCACCTCGACAGCATTGTCAATAGCTTCTTCTTCGTTTCCTACTTCCTCATTTTCTTCTTTAACTTGTTCTTGTTCTCCTTGTTCTCCTTGTTCTCCTTGTTCTCCTTGTTCTTCATGTTCTTCATGTTCTTCATGTTCTTCTTGTTCTTCTTGTTCTTCTTGTTCTTCTTGTTCTTGTTCCTCTGCTTGTTCTGCTTGTTCTTCTTCAACTTGCTCTTCCTCAACGTGTTCTTGTGATTGTTCTACTTTTTCTTCTTCTTGTTCTTCTTCTTGTTCTTGTTGTTCATTTTCAGACTGTGAATCATTCAAATTTTCACTTTTAGAAGCATCTTCGACATTATCTAAATCTTCATTGATTGGATCTTCACCATCAGTTACGGCATCTATTTGAACATCCTCTAGATCTGACATGTTTGTTTATAAAAAAAAAAAGAAGACTAAAAAAGAAATAAAATTTAAAAGACAGATACACTATACACTAAATCTAAATAACGTAAAGTCAATTAGATGATCAAATAGTTTGATTCAATTTCTTTTGTCTGCTTTTAATTTTCTAATTAATTGTTTCTTTAGTCAGACAGATACTAATTGTATATATGATCAAAAGAAAATATTAGTTGTAAATTTTATTAATTATATAACTGTTTTATAATAATTATTATATAATCTAATTATAATAAAATAAATTTAAAATTGTGTAATCTATCTTTCACTTACTTCATTTTGTTTCTATTTTTTACTATATTTGATTATTATGTTTTTTTACCTTTCATTTTGATTTCTCCTTTACAGTAATATTTGAAAGAGAAAAAAAAAACAAAGAAAAATAAAGAAAAATTTTGGTGAAGAAATTTAAAAAAGGTGTAGGTAGGGTAAACAAGTGGTCTTACAGGGAAATTGCTTAAGATGGAAGGTGTTAAAGTAGGGTAACTGATGTATTATAGTATACTAATATTATAAGATATATAAACGTCACAATGACATTAAAAAATTATGATGACAGCAAATAGATGATTCTATGAGAAGTGTATAATAGGAACTCATTAGCGTTTTTGAAAAGTTGAGTTTTCCAAGGTGGAAGATAGTGAAGAATTTTTTACTTTGTCCCTTAGATTCAAATGAACCATTGAATTTATATATATATACTCAATTAGGAATATAGATCATTTAAAGCTGCAATAAAAATATTGATAGACAAGTTATGAAGGTTATGACATTTTATGGATTGAAATATCATTTATTCGATTATTAATTATTCAATTCTGTTTATATATTTTTAAATTTTTTTAATTTTTTAACTTTTAGTTTCTTTTTTTCAATATTGGCAAACAGATAAAACACAAATAAATTAATAAAACGAGTACATAAATATTAAAGAATATTATTTTATTCTGTTAAAATTATTTCTTACATGCTATAGTTATATTCTTATATATATTATACTATTAAGTATCATCATGATCAAAAATTACATTTCTTGTTAATTCCGTCTCAACACTAGATGCGTCACTATCATTGTCCTCCCCATTATCATATTCTTTTGAATAATTTGATTCATTTTTATTTCTGTTGTTTTGATTATTTTTATCTTTAGTTTGTGACGAAGTTTCACTATTAGAATTATTATCTAATATGTTTTTCATTTTAGAAGAATAATAACTTCTTTTAAATGCATTACTTGTTTTTTTGTTTTCAATTAAACCTTCTGTATCTTCTTTACTATTACTTAATTTCAATGTTTCCATTCTATAATTTTTGGAACTTTGAAATTTTTCATTTTTACTAGAATTATTAAAATCTTTAGTTTTATCTCTTTTCATATATAATTTAGAAAATTTTGGGATCTTAGGACGAAGCAAATTCAAATTGACTCGTTTCTTTAAAAAATCTTTATTCTTATTGATCGATTCTGTAATAGTTTGACTACTTTTATAAGACGTAAGATCTCTAACTTTATAATTTACTTCGTAATCATCATCTCTATCATATAAACTTTCAACATAATCAGTACTGCCTTCTTCAGTAATGGGATATTGAAGTGAAGGATTAACGAAAAGTTTTTCTTGATTATCAATCTTTTTACCTAACATAGTTTCCTCATTGATCATATCTTCTTGTTTTTCCATTGCATTAATCAACCCCCATGCATTAACAGAAATAATTAGTTTGAATAATCTTAAAAGACCATATCTCCAAAAAAATATATTATGATGTGAGATAATAAAATTGAAAAAGACAAAAAAAAATAGAATATAAAATAAAATATTGTACAATATGACGGGTAGTTTTCTGTAGTAATCCTGCCATAAATAATGTAATTTTTCTTCAAATTTTAAAAGTTCCTCTCTTTTTAAATGTTTAGGATAAAACATATAACCAAAATTATTATAAATATATAGACATAATATCAATGCAAATAAAAGATAAAGCAATACTTCTATACTTTGGAAAACAATATGTAGACCTTTCCTCAAAGGGATCCATAATACAACTGCAAATAATATCTGATCAAGTAGAATAAGCGCTGCACCAAAAATAACAATTGTAAAATTTCTATTATTTCTTAAGAATGGTGGTAAAATTGAATACCTATCAGGAATTGGTTTTGGATCTCTAAAAATATAAAAGACAACCTGTAGACAATTTGTTAGAAATCCTAAATTAAGGATAACCTCACATACCTTGTATGAATTGGAATTAAAAACATTCAAATTATATTCAATCGAATCCTGATAGTTATTTTCATATTGTTTCTGAAAAATAACATCTATTGAATATATTAAAAGTACAGTTTCGTAAATGCAAGAGAAGAAAATATAAACATAAATCAATTTTCTTTTTGTAAAGTGATTTTTTGACGGCAGCAAAACAAATACAATCAGTAACATCCATGTGCTTACAAATATTAATGTTAACATAAATGCTATAAAGATATTACTATTGGTAAATATATCATACCTGTATACTTCATTCAGTTTTACCCATGCAACTTGTTCATTTAGCATTGTAGCAATATCTTGAAGTAATTTTTTACTTTGATCTATCTCCTGTTCCCCTTCAAACATATATCTATCACATTGAATTAAAAACGCTTGCATAACTATAGGTTCATCACTAGCAGTGCTTACACCATCTAATGTTAAATTTACAAAACCAGGTGATAATATTTTAAACTCGCAAACATTCTCAAGTGGATAAACAAATACAGATTTAAACAATTCTGCTAATTTATAAATTAGCTTCCCATTACTTACTATATTGTTGATATTATAATGTCCATTATTTTTAGCTTCAATAAAACGTAGAGCGTTTTGAACTTGGGTTATTATCGATGTTGTATTATACGCTTCCATACGCTGTCATATAAAATATCTTTATTATAATATTTTTATCGAAAAATCCCAATATTAAACGGTGAATTAAATAAAACAAAAAAATATTATTTAAGTTTTTTACCTGTAATTGTAGTTAACTATTATATGATTTGTTAAAATAATTAAAAATTCAATCATATATAAACATTTTATACCATGTAATGTCCACATTCTTCTTATAAATTAATATTAAATAAAGTTTGAATCATTTATATTACAATTAAAGCATCTAAAAAATTACTAATTTCATCTTTTTTAAAAGTAAAAAAACAATTTTGGACAAGTCCGGAGTCGAACCGAAGACCTCTCCCATGCTAAGGGAGCGCGCTACCAACTACGCCACATGCCCATTAATTCATTTTTTAATAAAAAAACCTAATATTTTTGAATTAATAATTTAAAAAATTTGAATTTTTTGAAAAAATGAAGAAGTAGCCATGATTGTAACTTAATTGAAATTAAATTCTATACATTTATTAAAGAGGTATCAAACATGATTATACGTTTACAGCAATGATTAATTATTTGAATGCATTTCACAATTGCATATTGGAATTACAAATTTATAGTTTTAGAGATTCAAGATAGAAAGGGGAAACACATTGTTTTTTATTCAGGAATACATAAAGAATGATGTGAGCAATTGAGAATGAAACCGTTATTTTAATCTCTTTTGTATGAAAAATAAAGATAATAGAAATTATGAAAATTTTACAATTCCATAGTTTATGTAAATTAAATGTTGTATTTAGTTTTAAAAAAAAAAAGGGTTTTTACAACTCATAATGTAACACAAATCACACTTAAACATAATTTATTCTAAAATGAACTCAACTAATTAAACAAAGAACACAACAATTTTGCTGCCGGTCCAATTAAGACAACGACGCCTGATGCTAATGCGGACCAATGAGCCGCCATTGAACAACAAAAACATATAAAACAGATATTATTAGCGTAACGTTGTATTTAAGAAGTTACACATATATATGAAACAGCTTTAGTCTTCCAATCTTGCAATTATTGTTATTTTTAGATCTTTCCAGAACAGACAAGTTACCCGGATATCATTTAATTTTAAGTGTTTTTATGTTTTCATTTTTGAACTTCTTAAATTTATAGTGATTTAAAATAATAAAAGATGATAGATCATTAATATAAATAATTTTACAATTGTATATTTTATTTCTCATGAACGAAGTTAAACAATTACAATTGTATAATCTACTTAATAAGAATTGATTTTAATATTTTAAATAGGCACACCGAAAGTTGGTTGAATATTAAAAGTTTATGAATGAGCTCATATAGAGATTCTTATTTTCAATATCAACATTATATTGAAAGCTATCATTCATTGTATGTTGAATGGAATGATGATAAATTTCCACTAATAGAAGAAGAGTTTGGCGATAACTTTGGAAGAAACACTAATCAAGATCATTCTGGTAATGGTGAACGAGCAGGCTCGAGTAATACAATTGATAATGAATCAATTAATAGAAATGGTAAAGGAATCGATAGAGCTAATAATAATTTAGGATATTGGGATCAATTTCATGATGAAGAAGATTGGGAACTCTTCAGGTCATTTCATTTATCATCTAATGGTATTGTAACGTTTAGTATATTAAATAAAGAAATTGATAATAGTAATATTAAAGATGAAAATGTTGGTATTATACTTGATTTTGATGATATTACTGGACAAATTGATATTAAAGGAAATAGTCAAATAGAGACAAAAATTAATCGGATGAGTCGATTTAGTAATAATAGGACAAATTTAGAGAATGAAAATAATATAATTGTTAATGGTTTATACGATAATGATTTAGTTAATAATAATGATAATGATAACGAAATTTGTAGCGGGGAAGACAATGAATTTGATTTTAAAAATGGACAAGAGAATAAAATTAAAAAAATCATAATACAAAATGACGTAGTTCAAGAGACTATATCTGGAATAATATTTAATGAACAGAAAGGTGTATTACAAACTGCTCGTAAGAAATGTAATAATTGGAATGATTGGATATAAAAATAAAAACAGGAATTTGTTTACTATTTTAATAAATAAAAAAAACATAACATCCAAATCTGTAAACTATAACAATTATATCTTTTAGACAATAGTTTTAATTAATATAAAAATATAAAAATAGGTTATCTCAAATATTTTATTGTCCATTTTAGATAAAATTGCATATATATTTTTAGTAATATCTAATAAAAAAAAAGCCAAAAAAAAGAAACGAGAATTTGTAATATATTTTATAATAAAGTCTTGATATTTCTATTATTATAATTTTTGTTAAATAAAGTAGTGTTAGTAAGGAATTTTCTTTGAAATACATGAGATATCAATTAGATCTTGATGCATTGCATCATATGGTTGTACCACTGCTTGAATTTAGTACGAAAACAAAAATAACAATAACAATAATGAAAAATAATATGTGCACGAACTGTTATACTATAGAAATTAGAATAATGAAAAAAAAAATACTTATACAAAGAATTTAGAAATTATTTAAAAACTTTCCAATTTGTCCTGTTTATTTTAATTATTGATGGTATTACAATATTATAATGGAAGTTTAGGAAAAACAATTCAAAGCCTAGACCTAGTTAATCATGAGTATTTTCTGTATTTGTGTGTTTGTGTGCTATTTTTTCTGTTATTATAATATAATATTTAAAGTAAACAATAATCGAAATACGTACATTTTAATGAACAATTTCATTATATATAATATAAGTGTAAAAAGAAACGAAAGGGAAGCTAAACATTTGTAGAGATACCATCTAAGAGATTGAAAATTTTAAATATTAAGTTCTTATTATTATCTTAAGAAAGGTAATGTATTATATTGTTGCTTTGTAATTCTTTTGTAATTTAAGTAGAATGAATGGCACGATGCAATAACGAAATAGTAAATCTAAAAAATATTGTATTGCATTTGAATATTATGAGTTTAAAACAGACCAAAAAAAACTGAGAAATTAAAATGAAAATTAAGTAATTAAGTACTAGTATTAAAAACAAAAAGACAATGTTACTTTTGCTTGTTCATTAATTAATAATGTTATTTACATGAGAGAGCGAGAGCGAATTAAAGTAATATTAAAGTAATATTATTATTTTTATTGTTACGTGCTTTTTATATTCACTTTAATAGAAGAATTGTGAAGATACACAATAAACACCAACTCTTTTCTTTTTATTGCTTTTTATTAATTCAAAAACACAAAATAAAATAAACTACACATTTTCAGATTTAAAATTAGGTTGCAGATACTACGAAGACTTTATAGATAATGGTTATTAATTATTTAAAACGATTGAACAATCTAATTTTCAATTTTTTTTTAAATATAATATTTGTTCTTTTGGGTGTTTTCTGTGTAAGGATATATTTAAAATTCGAACAAATTCCCATTACAATATCTCTCCTAATTACTATAACATTCTTGAACAACAGAAAAAGAAAAAGCGAAATAATATAACAATTGCTTTTTTATTTCTTTTTTATTTCTTTTTTATTTCTTTTTTTTTTGTTTTTTTCATAATTATTGTTTCTGCATTGCCTTTACTCAATATTTCTTAATCTGAAAAGTTATTCATCAAACACTAATTTCTTTTTCGTTTCTTTTTTTTATTTATTTGTTTGTTTGTGTATGTATGTATATTTTTACAGTCAATCGCATGTACTAATATTTGTAGATGAAATCATACAATATTTAATTTTATTAATAAAATTAATAAAATTAATTTTAAAAATGGCAAATTTAAATTACTTTTTTTTTTTTTTTACATTTTATCTTATTTTCCATTGCAGTGAAATGTACAGCATAGATTACTGCTTTTCATTGTTGTTTCAATAACATAATTATTAGTTTCATATTAATATAATTTTTAACATTTATTACAACATTCGTGCATTAAAAAGGCGTATCAGCAAGCACACATTGATAAATTTCTTTTTTTATTTTTTAGTTTTTAAATTGTCTTGTTTTCTAACCCAACCTCATTTTTATTTACTACGTCATTTTCTTTGTCTCTTTCTACATTAATCAATTCGAAAATATAAGAAATAAAAAATGAAAAATTAATTCCAATGTAATAATATATCATATTTTAGATAAAACAAATACTAACAATTGTTTTAGTAACTAAATTGTCCATTATCCTTACTTCATTGCTATAAAATGTAGTTTTGTTCTAAATTCAAAATAACCATATTTGAACTTACATACGCAATGTTTTTGAACAAATATAATATAATAAATCAACAACACTGAAAATATTGAAATATTTTTAGTTTTTTAGTTTTTTATTTTTTGTTTTCATTTAATTTACTCTTCTGCACTAACAATACATTGTATATTATTAATGTTGTAATATTAAAGATTTAAACTTTACAATAGGATTGTCCAATATTAACTGATGCTTTTCTTCTATCCTTTTTTCTTATAAACACATTTTTGGTTTCTTTCTCTACATTATTCTACTTTGAGATCTTGTTTTAATCCTTATGTAATATTTATAAATTAGTAATGATAATGAAATATAACTTAATTTTATGGTTACTTGATGTTTATTTTATATTTTTTTTTTTTCATTGTTTTTTCAGTAATGTTTTTTTTTATATATACTTGCATATTTTTTTCAATCAATATAATTTTTCATCCTTTCATATTTCTTATTTGTTCATTCTTTTAAAAAATTTTGATATTTAATTATTTATAATCCTAATTAACGTTTTTCATTACCATTCTTCAAATTCTTATTTTGATTGATTAATTGTAATATACACCAATCTATAAAATTTTTTTGCCTTCCTTAAATATACATTAAAAATTCCACAATTTAACTGTGTGTGAATTCTCGGACTAAATAAATTCCCGTACTGCATAAATATTCATTTAAAACTATATAAGTTTAAAAGTGAAAAACTAAAAATAAAAAGTTAGGAATTATTTATTTATATTCATTAATCATTTGGATTTTTAGAATAATAAAAATTGATCCAATAAAAATATTTTAACAAAGCTAGATCAAAATTAAAAAAAATAAAAAGATGAATATCAATCATATTAAGAATGATAGTATGACAAATTCGGTCGTAGCACCATTAAACCACATTCAAGGTAATAGTATGATTCAAAATTCATATTATTCTTTACCAAAGATCACTTCTCCATTATTATATAATAAAGGCCAGCCTGCTTACACACAGAATGATTATCAACTTCAAAATCGTCAACAACAAATGTCCGTCACACCACCAAATTCAAATCAAATGATGGTAAATCAGCAACTACAAGAAAAATTACCATATATGCAACAACAGCAATCTTATCAAAACGTTATGCGCCCTACTTTGTATACAACTGCAAATTATGCTCAGCCACAACCACAACAACCACAACAACCATTATCAATAATATCAAACGGTCATCCTCAACTCCAGCAAAATAAACCAATGATGCAAAGTGGTTCGGTTTACACTATGTCAACTATACCAACTTCAACGACACCTGTGTCTTTAAGTCCAAAATTAAATGACGGTGAAATGATTAATGAAAATGGCCATTTAATTGGTAAATCTGGTAAACCTTTACGAAACACAAAGAGAGCTGCTCAAAATAGAAATGCTCAAAAGGCTTTCAGACAAAGAAAAGAAAAATATATTAAAAAATTAGAATTTAAAGCAAAAACATTTGACCAACTAGCAATGGAAAATGAATCATTGAAGTTAGAAGTTTCAAAATTACAAGAAATCATTAAGAAATTACAAGAAGCGATATCAAACCGTTAATAGTAAAATAATTTAATTTTGAGTGAATTAATAAAAATTCTAATAATTAAAATAGCATAACATAAACATTACTTGAAAAATGAAATCATGTTCCCGCACATAATCCATTGACATTATAAACGTCAATCGTGGTCAAATCATAACAGTACAATTAATTTAAAGACAAAATATTTATTTTTATTAACTGATAGCTGGTAAATAGAATTGTGTACATTTATAGACAGACATGAATAATAAATTCAAATGCATTAAATTTTTATATTTTCATAAAATCCTCAAGACTTAAAGACATGCTTAGTTTTTTCTTTTCGTCATTTTTCTTATTCATCATATTTGATAAAGTATGCATCTTTCTCTTTTTCTCACGTTCTTTTGCACTCTTTTTCTTCTTTTCAATTTTACCAACATTATTCATATTATCACCCGTTTGTTCTTGTTTAGTAACGTTAGGCCATTTCGCTACAAATTTGGAATTTATCTCTTCTTTAATAGGTTCATCATTTATATTTTTAGATTTTGGAAAGTGTTTTATGTTTCCACAGTTTAAACATTCAAATTTTATGCCATTCTCATCACTTGTTATTATTAGATTTCTATTCGGCACTCTCATGCAACCACACTTACCACAAAATTTCGAATCACCTTCTGTGATCTGTTTCGGTAGTACTACTCCATATCTTTTGCTAGAGTTAAAAAATGATGTTACATATAAACCTGAAAGTTTACTTAACCCTAATTCTGTTAATTTGTGTATTGAGTTGTACTTCTTACGAAGCTGTATGTCTCTATATCGTTCCCTTGCTTCTCTATTCATCTTGGTTTATTATGGTAAAAATATCCAATATTTTTAACAGTTGAAAATTATAATATTATTCATAAATTTATGCTATTATCATTAGTTGATTATATACTAAAATATATAATATGTATAAAAATAATAAAAGTATTTAAATAATCAATTAATTAGTATATTAATATACTAATTAATTTATATATTTTTAATTTTTTTTTTCAATATTTTTGCGATGAGTTCAAATTTTCAAATTGTATTATATGGTCAAGTCATAGCGCAGAACTTAAAAAAATAAACTGAAAAAAAAAATATAATTTAAATATTTTTAAAGATGCAATTTTGTTTACCTTGAAACATTGTGAAAGATTCTGTTAATGGTCTTCAAATTCAATTTCAAAGCACCTCAGATTGTAATGTTATTTGGATTAATATTGTAAGGTTATATTTTAATTTTCTTATTCAACACGAATTTAGTATCAACTTCTTCTTTGATTAATTTTCTCTTTACATTATCATTTTCATCGTCAGATATAATGAGTGATTGTAACTCTTTTGCTTCTGGAGTAGTTGGTGGAGTCTTTAACATAGTATTTGCATCCTCTCTTTTTAATTCAGTTAACTTTTTTTGTTTACGTAGTTCACTTGCTTCTCTTCTCAGTAATCTTAATTTATCAACTTGCTCTTGTGTTTTAAATAAATCTGGAATATCTTTCTCAAGATGAGAAACCCATGAATCACAATCACTGACAATTTGGTAGTCTATTATACCAGCCCATTGTGAATCAGCCAATATAGTCTTATTAACAAGTATAACTATACCACCTTTTTCATGGATATGTTTACTCATTGTTTTGACAACTCTTTTAACACCATCAACTTTTAAACTGGTACCCATGATAATTAAAAAATCTGGTCTACCTTTATTAATATCAAAGTTAATACCTTGTGAAATGAATTCTGAAGATTGATGATTTTCACCATATAAAACAATATTAGGTCTTAGAAATCCAGTTAAACCTAAGTTTCTTTTACCTTCTTGTGTTCTTTTAGCATTATTAGAAATACATTCAGGACAGGTAGGCAATTCACCTCTTCTAAAAGTTCTTGCTAAAAATCTATTCCAATCAAATACGTGAAAACATCTTGTGCAGGATAGCGAATTTAAATCACCATGTAATTGAACAACATCAAAATTCTTCCATTTATTAACAAAATTATTAGTATTGGATTCCATTTCTTTATTCGACATTTCTAAACCTAATAATTCTTCTAAACCATCAATATTTTGTGTATAACAACGTAATAGTTTGTTTCTGTTTCTTAAATGTGCAATAAATTTATGAGTTTTAGTTGGTTTAGCTAATTTTGTGCTACTATATAATTTTTCCATAAAAGTTGCAAAAACTTGTATTTTCATTTCATCTCTAAATAATGAGATATCAAACATTTCTTGACCTGTTCTAATATTTAATTCAGGAAATTGCGCTTTAACTAAATCGTATAAACCAGTTGATGATCTAAAATCAGGTATACCAGCATTACAAGAAATACCAGCACCAGTTAAAACAGCAATTTTTCTTGACCTATTCAACAATTTGTTGATTTTTTGTAAAGTTTCATTCGATTTCTTTAAATCTGTAATAGAAATTACTTTCTCAGACTGTAATGAAAATTTATCAGCAAAGGTAAATGACGATGATCTTGCTGCAACTGGAGAAAGAATTGCCATTTTTTTTATCTTGAAATTCTTCTCTTTTGTTGTTTATTTAAGAGATACTTTAAATATCACAGTAATTCACAGTCTTCTAATCCAAAAATAAAAAAGAAATCTATTTTCCTTGTTAAGAATATTTTCAAATATATAAAATTGCACAACTTCAAATTGTCAATAGTTAACTCTTATCCTTTTTCCAGATTATCAATATTCACTTGTTGTTTCAAAGTTTAGTGACCTTTATATATAATATTAATTCTAAAGTTACAAGACTGTTAAATATAGTTTTAATGTAAATTCCCTTTCACGATTATAAAACATTTTTTATGTTCTTGCTGTTACGATGATTTTAATTTTATTTTATTTTTTTTGATGTTCTTATTAAGTATAAAATTTAGCGTGTGTACGCGTATTTTACTGAAAATCAATAAAATCTTGAAAATTTCTTACTACGTTGTTAGTAAAACTTTCCTCAATTTATTATACAAAATAGGAAAATTACCTATTTAGGTTGGTATTAGAGCACGAACAGTGTTTTTATATTTCCTAATTGGGTAATTTTAATTTTTTGGTGCAACTACATAAATAATTCTTTGTTCGATTACAATTGTATATGAATATATTTATTTTTATATCTTGACTATATTTAGTTAATAAGGCCAATTGATCAATTGGTGTCTTTTGAAATATTTCTGTTACATTGACATTTTATATCGAAGACATTTATTTATTCATTTTGGTAAGATGAATTCTGTACAAGGGCTATATATATCTCGACATTTTATAATAGACTATAATTTGATAATTTTTTCTTATCATTTACATCAATTTTAGATACATAAATATTCTAATATAGTTTCTGTTCTTAATTATGTACAAATATATTTATAAAAATAAAACAACAAAAAAAAATACTTAAACAATTATCTATATTTTCATTCGTCTTAATAAATCCTTTTATAATCTTTTATGATCTTAATATTCTAACTGTAAATAAAAAAAATAGCATCTGCTTTAACCTTGACTATTGACTGCTAATTCCATAATTAATCTAGTAGTTAAATGTAAAAATGGATAAGCTGAGAATGCACCGATTTCATCTTCACTAACTTCACTTTCATTGTCTGATCTACCATCACTAAACTCCCAACCGTCAAATTTAAAATCTACTAAATAATTATTTGTCTCAATTTGGAATAACTGAACAATCATTTTCATTAAATCTGGAATATTTTCATTGTTTTGTTGTAAATTGCTATTGTTATATTTCCATCTTACCCGTATAGTCCACAATTCTTCTTCTGATGGTTTCGCCCATTGTGCACCCAGTGATTTCAAAGCTGCATATATTTCACTCATTACATCTAATGGATATGATCTGGATCTAATACCAAAATGCCATTTAACTTTATTTTTCTTAACTGGCATTGGTGTTACTGATGAACCACTGATTAGACCTTGTGTAGTCATATTAGCTCTATGTATTTGTGGCAAAGAAGATGGTAAAATTGTGATGGTGGAAGTAGCTTGTTTATCTTCATCAGGGAAAGTTTTTGGTAAATAAGTTCTTTGTTGATTATCTTCTTCTGGAATGAATCTATGCTTTGATGAAGGTACATGAATTGGTCTTTGAGAATCTGAAATTCCTCTTGTTCTATTATAATTATTTTTAATTCTTTCTGAATTTTTTAATTTATGATCATCAAAATTATTATTACCATTATTATTTTGTTCATTATATTTTTGAAACGATGGTGGAGATTGTGACAAGAAAGTATCCAATTGCTTATTATTATTACCTTTTTTCAAATTACTTATTAAATTTTGATTTTCTTTAATCAATAGATAAGCTTCTTTAATATCATGATGACTTGGATTAATATCATCATCAACAGATTGCAAAGATTCATAAATTTCTTCTTTACTATAATTCATTGTCTTTGTTAAGATATCAACCGCTTCTTCATCGATATCATTAATAATAATTGCACCATTTTCATTATCAACATCTTTTTCATCACCATTAATCTTTGAATGATCCTTCTCAGATGTTAATAAATATTCAGGTAAATCTACAGTAAACCATGGATCTTGTAAAATTTCACTAATCGTAATTCTATGCATTGGATTTACTATTAACATTTTTTTAATTAATCTTGAAGCTCCTTCACTTAAGAAATTTGGTACAGTGAAGACACCGTTACTAATATTTTTGAATAAAACGGGTATACTTTCATCATCGAATGGTAAACGACGACATAATAGTACATAAAGTATTACACCGCAGGACCAAACATCGACTTCAGGACCTGCATATAGTTTACCACTGATAACTTCAGGAGCAGCATAATTTGGCGAACCACAAGAAGTCTTCAAAAAATTACCATCAGTAATAATGTTAGATAGACCAAAATCAGTAATCTTAACATTAAAATGTTCATCTAATAATAAATTCTCTGGTTTTAAATCTCTATGAACAATTTTATGCCTATGACAATATTCAACAGCACTTATAATTTGTTGAAAGAATCTCCTTGCTTCATTTTCACTCATTTTATCCCTTTGAACAATATAATCGAACAATTCATGATCAGCATATTCAATGACCATAATAATTTCATCTTTTGATTTGATAACATCATATAATTTAATAATATGAGGATGTCTTAATAATCTTAAATAAGAAATTTCTCTTTCAATTCTACCTTGCATATCACTCTTTGATAGAACTTTTTTATTAATAATTTTCAAAGCGACTTTTTGCCTTGTAGTTGTATGAAATGCCAATTTAACTTTACCAAATGAACCTTCACCTAAAGTTTTAACGATTTGATAATTACCAATTTTAGAACCATCGGATAGTAAAGAGCTACTATGATGCTTACTATGCCTATGTTTAGACTCGCTTGAACTCATGATTAGTTTACTTTTTATGTGACTGTGTTCAATATATTATTATTATTACTATTATTATTATTATTATTATTATTATAGCATATTAATATAGTAAAAATTATAGCATAGTTTTTCCAAATAACTATCAGTTTATTATATAACTCTATTATCACCATAAAAAATTCCAACGTTATAAATCAGTTGATTTAATAAAAATTAAATAAGAAACTTTAAGAAAATAAGGGTAACTTAAATACTATAGTAATTTACTTATACACACACTAATAATTTAATAGTAAAAACACCGTAATGAAACAAAGATATTCGGACAAAAGGAAAATATTTATATTTATTTTAAAAAAGAGGGGGAGATACGATGGTGGAGGGAGAGAATTTAAACAGTAAGCATACTGTAATACCATAATGCTATACCATAATAATACATTAATGCTATACCGTAATACATTAATAGTAGCCATAACACTATTATAGGATGACACTATAGTACATTAATGCATCAATCAATACTATATATAATATATCAAATCATTGATACATTGATACATTGATACATTGATACATTATATACTGTAATGATTAAGGCTATCTTTATATGTAATGTAATTAAAAACAACACCATATGTTATAATATACCTTGAGTGAGTAATATATTATACTAGATATGTAACGGTATTTAATATATGGTGCTGATACTGTTGTAGTTAGTTACTCGTGATGCCGGGTAACGGCGCTCGTTTAATGGTTTTGATATATACATTACCATGAAATATTTCATCATGTCTACATTATGTGAGTAAACTATAAATAAATATATCTTTATTTATAGATTAATAAACATATATTTATAGATTAATAAACATATATTTATAAATCATGATACCCATAGCCAACAATCTCACTTATGTCGGAACATCAAAATATTATTACAAATTTCAATAATGATAATAAATTAGCTTTAGCAGATTTGTTATACTATTATGGTAATGTACCAGTAACCTCTAATATTACATCTGTAAGACTATTAGATTATGATCTTCAATCAATCACTATAAGATTCCATCACAGTGAAGTAGAATTCGATGTAGATAAATTGATTTTATTTGATACTGAACTAAAAGATATAAATGAATTTAATTCAAAAATTGATAACATGATTAAAACTGCTGCTGAAAAGAGAAATTTCTCTCATGTTCAAATTAATGAAGTAGTCTATCCAAATAATCCAATCGAATTAATAATTATAATCGCAGCTCTTTTACCAACTATTTGTTATGTTTATCGACCAATTTTATACTATTTACCAATTCCATTAGTTATTAAACAATTTCTAGATGATGATATTAAATTAATCGTAATTGAATTATTAGCATTCATTGCACACGTCTGTGAAACTATCATATTGTTGAGACCAAGATTACAGTATTATAGAGTGCCAACGGATTATTTAATCGAGTGGTACTTTTTAGGTTTATTAGAAGGTTATGCTCCAGTTAAAAGATTAGAACAATTGGCTAAACAAAAATTGAAAAATGAATAAATAAATTATTGTATATAACAAAGATAAATAGATTTCATTAATATAATAATGATTATATCTTTAATATATATTGACAGATAATCTGATTTACCCGGATCTGAGGTTTTTAAGATATAAAAATACATATGTTATCAAGAAACAGTGAAAAATATGAAAATAATGAAAATATCAAGGTAATATATCATACAATTAAAATCAAATTTAAAGGGTTTAGGAAACCATTAAATTTAAATAAAATATTGTTTTATAGTAATATATTAGTATAAGCATATAATATATTAACAGTTTCAAATATTTCAATAAGGGACAGCAATTAATCATTATAAAAAAATATTTTCAAGTTTTTAGAGAACAATTTTATAATTTGTGCACATATAGCATGAGTCAAACAGAAAATCTGAAATCCATGCGAGATGCTTATTCTCAATTTAAAATATATTCTAATAATTCAGCAAGTTATTTAAATAACAAGGGTGAACCAAAAAATAAAACGTCTGATGATAGCAGTATTTCAAGAGGTAGTTCTTCCGATAACCAATCATGCATGAAAGCTACTTTTTCACCATCTGTTTCATTTAATACTGTACCTTCATTTACTGATAACGCACATTTGCAAACTGAGGAACCAGAATTTTTAGGTGTTCAAATTCCTGAGGCATATACTATGGATGAATATTATGATAATGAAGATTATTCTACAGATTCACAGTTATCTCATGGTCAGCATGATTACACTACTCATTCATCAAGTAGAGTTAATTATTCTTCTCCATGGTCAAATCAAAAGCTAAGATTATCAGCAAGTAATTTAGCTCATCATTTGAAAATTTCAGAAAATGGGAAAATTGTAAGAACAGATTATCCAAGTAGACCATACGTAGAGACAGATGCCGTTATCATCAATAAAGAACAAAATAATTTTAAACTACATTGGAAATTACGCAAAGCTAAGATAGGACATAGGAAATGTTATCAAACAACATATTTTCAAAAACCAAATATATTATTTCCAGAAGAAAAATATGTTATACCAATTATGGGTGATGACTATACTCCAATAACAAAAGAAGAAAGAAAAAGGGATAAAATTTTACAAAAAAAAATTGGTTTCACAAATGTTCCAAGAACAATTGTTTGTCATATAAGTGGAAGAAAATATACTTGGGTAGCATTAGATTGGATTCTTAAAGATCTATCAGATAATGATCATTTAGTAGTAATAGCAAATTTACCAAAAATAAAGTTACGTGAAGGAAATCCGGCAGATAAATTTAATAAATTTGTTAGTGACGGGACTTCAGATGTTATCTCTGGCTATTCACAAAATTCTTCTGATACAGCAAGAAGAAATGGATTTTCTTTATTTTCATCAACACCAAATCTTAATGAAAGTGAGTGGTGTTATGGTTATGAAAAAATAGATATTGAAAATTCTGTTCGTAACATTTTTGCATACATCACTTCTATTGTTTCTCCACTTTTATCTATAAAAATAACTGTAGAAATTAATGTTAACAAAACTTCAACCACTTTAATTGATATTTTTAAAAGTTACAACCCAGATTTTATAGTATCTGGAAGTAAGAGATGGAAATACACTGACAACTTAGTTCAATGGAAATCAAATAACATTTCTGATCAATTAGCGACAAGATATGTCGTTCCGGTATTTGTAGTACCATGTTTAAGAATGCATGAATTTGAAAGACATATTCAAAATGAATCATCCGGACCTTTAAAGGAACACTCAGACATGAATCTAGTTGTGGAATCTGCTGTTAAACAAAAACAAGATAAATCTAATACCGATGATTCTATAACCAATAGAATAGAGAATGAAATCACTAGTAAATCAATGGAGAAAGAATTAAAATTATTTTCACTCAATAACAGATGCGCAATGCTTAGAGCTCTTGAGAAAAATCAATTAGAGAACCCTAACGATCTATTAAGTAAGATAGATACAATTTTCAATTCATCAGTATCCTTTGCAAAATCAATTCAAAAGATTAAAGTTCATTGTGAAGCCAAGGATGAATTCGAACGTTGGAAGAGAGAAATTACTGGTGGTGAAGTTAGACCTGAAATGAATTCAAAGAAATCAATGCTTGATGTTGTCAAGAAGCCTCCTAAATTGCGTCAAACTAAATCTCATAATGCTGTAGTAAGAACAATATCTCACCAACCAACATCAAATTTAAGAAGGGAGAATTCCATTTCTCCCACAAGATATGGTGGTGGAGATATGCCAACCATCAGCCATGTTCTGTCATACAGTGGTGACAGTCCTGGTCATGTACATGATAATTCAAGAAATACCAAGAAATCACCTTCACTTGATGGTCCAGTTTTAAGGAAAGTGGTAAGTCATACAGAAGTCCATAAGAAGAAAAGTGGAGGATTTTTTTCATCTTTATTCAAAAGATGATTTACTTTATATTTTATAATATATTTAAATTGAAACGTAATAATTCATATTATACAATGCATACTATTTGTTTAAGATATAGATCTTTTAAAAACTTTTATCTATATAATATTTATTATTTTTTAATAATTTAATGCCATATAATTTAATAAGGGAACAATCTGTAAGCGCTCTTCAAAATTTAATGAAAAATTTAAAAAGTAAACATGTAAAATGCATTTTAGATATATTTAGTTGATGAATTTATATTAAAAATGATGCCATCTGTTTACATTTATTAAAACCAAATAAAAGCATTTAGCTATTTTGTTATTAAATTAGGCATTATATGCAGATGCAGCTTTTTTTGATCAAACTTATTGGGAAAAAATGAGCAAAAATAATGAGATTAAAAATATAGATCGAAATCCAAATAAGAGAACTGCTGAAAAAAAAGGATTAAACACAGAAATTAATCCTTTACTTTTTTCAGGTAATTTAAATTTAGTGAAACGGCAACATAAAAAGGAAAATCCTTATTTAGATGATACATTGAAGCATTCTCAAGCTAACTTTAAGAAAGTTAATCGTAGATTGAATAGAGGTCTAATTTTTCATCAAAAAGGTGAAATTAGTGCTATATACGAAGAAGAAAGAAAACAAAATAGAATAATAGATGCTGAAGATAAATTAAAGAAAGAAAGAGAAGAACAGCTTAGAATTGAAGAATTAAAAAAAATCGAACAAGGATTATTACCTGATGTAAAACAAGGCGAGGACAAATATTTGATAGATCCAAATACTATACCGAATGTTGAATGGTGGAATGCTCCATATTTGGACAATAAAATGTCAATTATAGGTAAGTATAATAAAAACTTTAAATTCAATGAAGATTCAGAACCAGAATCAGATTCAGAAGAAGGTGATGATAAAATTTCCAACATACCTCATCCATCATTACGGTATATCCAACACCCGGCTCCTATTATTATTGACAGAAATAACATCATCACATCAAAAATTTATTTGACTAGCGATGAGAGGAAGAAAGCCAGAAGGAACAGAAGAAAACTTGAAAGAGAGGAAAAAGAAACCAAAATAAAATTAGGTGTAATACCAAAACCTGAACCAAAGGTCAAATTGAGTAATATGATGAATGTATATGAGAATAATCAAAATATAACAGATCCTACTCAGTGGGAAAATACAGTGCGTTCCCAGGTTAATGAAAGAAAAAGAATCCATGAGGAAAACAATGCAGTCCGTCACGAGGAAGCAGTTAAGAAAAGAAAAGAAAATGCAATTAATCAAAATGATATAAAATCCAGAACGAACCACATATGTAAAGTTTTCATCTTCAAGAAATTAGTGAACCCATCAATTAGATATAAATTAAAGATCAATAGTAAACAATTAGGATTGCGTGGTGCATGTTTAAGAGTGAATGATGATGGACCTGGAATAATAATTATAAGTGGAGATGAAAAATCTTCTAAATTTTATGAAAATCTTGTATTGCATAGATTGAAATGGAATGAATCATTTTATGATAAAGTTAAAAAATGTGAAGTTGATTCCACTGATAATTTTATTAAAAAAGTTTGGGAAGGTCACCTTTTAGAATCCGATTTTCCAAATTGGTTTATGAGAGTTTACGAAAAAGACGAATATATAAAATCAGCGTTAGAAAAATTCAATGCTGTTCAATTATTTCAATACATTAGTGATATTGAATGATAAACACAAGCATATATATAATCACAGTGCATATAAATTATTATTTCTTAATTTTAACATTAAAATAAAAACAATTATATAATACCCCTATACACATATGTATGTTGGCATGCTAATAATTTTGATATATTTCCATTATAATAAAGAAACCCTTTAAATGATTAAAGTTACTTTATCATTTAATTCGTAAAAAGCTAAAAAAAAAATAAACAAAAAAAAGTATTGGTAATATTCCTGACAAAGTAACTTGTATTTACATGGTTCAGTATTTTTTATGTCAGATTCAATTTTAATAATGTTAATTATAAAAATTATTAAGAAAACAATGATTAAAGAAAAATAAAAGGAATGATTACTCCATTGGCTTCTTTAATTAAGCTTCATTGTTCAATTTTGCTAAAATTTCACTATCTCTAAATAAGATAACTTCTTCATCATCTCTTAATTTAATTGTGGAACCACCAAATTGTGGAATTAAAACCTGATCACCAATTTTAACTTGTGGGATAATTTTATTACCAGTAGAATCTGTGAAACCAGGTCCAACAGCTAAAACAGTAGCTTGATTTAATTTTTCAACGTTTTTTTCTGGTAAATATAAACCAGAAGCAGTCTTAGCTTGAGCTTTAACTCTTTGAACTAAGACACGATCCATTAATGGAACAATAGATTTAGCAGATTTAATAATAGTAGACATTATGTGGTTTCTTTATTCTTATTTTTTTATGCTCAATAAATATGAGGAGGTTACTTCTCTTAGTTTCAATAGCAAAATGAAAATATTTATTTTTAATTTATAAAATAAAAATTGATAATAAGACTAAATGATTAACAATTAACAATTATTTTAAACCAACTAGAGTTCATTATTAATTCCAATTTGTTAAATCAATCATTGAAATTTCATTGATTTTTCAATTTTTCAATTAATGATTCAATTCTAAATAAAACTAAGAGTAAAATGAGTTATTCGGGTAAGAAAACACCGTCTGTAACAATGAAAAGATACAGTTGAGCATTATGAAATAAGCAAGAATTGATATTAAAGAACTAAAATCTTACCTATTTATTTATTGGTTGGTTTATTCAGATATATATATAGGCAATCGAAATTAATATATCATTGATTATTGCACTACAATTGTGTTTTAGAGAAAAGAGTTAGATAATAAGAATTTTTGATCTTAGAATTAATTCAAGGGGTTTCAACAATATTTTATATATATAGATTTAAAATAGATATAAAAAATAATGGCTAATGCATATGTTATATTCGGTAAAACTGTACAACCACATATTTTAGCAGTTTCTACATTATTAACTCTTGGTGGTGTTGGTTTTTATTTTAGTTCACGTCCTTCGAAAGTGCCTATTCAAAAGACTGCTATTCCTGAAAAAGATTCTGATATTAATGTCGAAGAATTAATCAATAATTTCTTAAAGGAAAATACGAATGAGTAAAAATAAAAGATTCTATTGTCATAATGTAAATACAAATCGAATTTAAAGTTTTTTTATATCATCAAAGTTAATAATTACTATTTATATATTCAAAAATATAAGGCTTTAATTTTTTTTAGTTATTCATTAATACATACTCGAGTATGATAGTTTTTAATTTATTTTATATTATTTTATTTAGCATATATTGTGTATCTCTACATAAATAGATCATCGATACTTTGTTCGGCATCATGTTTAATCAATTCTAACATACCTTCTGGTAATATTGGTTTATTTTGTTGATCTAATACGTATCTAAATGGCATTTCAGTGGCTTCATTTTTGTTGAATCTGAATTCTGGGTAATCAATGAATTTTATATCTTCAAATTTCTTACTATCTTTAACAATTAATTGTGTAGTTCTTACTGCTGTATCAGTAGTCATTTGTTTGTCACCTAATCTTCTACCGACTAATAAATTTGGATATGCAATTGTTAATTCCTTTGTACGATCTCTTGGTGGATGATCACCTAAAATACCACCAAATACAAAATAATCGAATTTTTCAACATCTTCTGGTTGTAAATCTTCTGTGGCTCTTGGATCTAATAAACAAACTCTACCATTTTGTAATTCTTGTAAGTTTGGATATTTTTGTGTAATTTCTTTTAAATCACCAGTTGTCCATTGTAAACCTAATTTTAATAATCTTTCTGGAATATCATTTTCTGTTGTAGATTTTGGTAATGATGATAAAATCAAATTCTCACAACCAACATCCCTTAAAATTTGTGAATATTCTAAAATGACCCATTCGCTGAATCCTTCTTCCATATGCTCAATAATATATTTCATTTTTATGTATGTGTTTTTTAACAGTCGTTTATTAACTCTTTTTTTCGATTATATTAATTAGAATTACTTAAACTTTCAAATTCAATTAAAATAGTGCCTCAAGTAATAGTTTGTATTAATGATATAACGATCAACGATACCGTAATAATTGATCCTCTTTCATTGTAGTAATTATATCACCAAACTAAATAATATACAATTAATCGATGAGCTTCGCTTGTCTAAGGAAAGATCGGTTAGAAAATTTTCATTTTGGAAAAATTTTAAAAATTGAAATATTCAAAGTGAAAAATTTTAAATTACAACAACTGTATAATAACTTATAAGTTTTAACGTTAATAGATATTTAAAGATTTGTTATTTTTATCCTTGTTAACAGTAGAGTTTAAAGTAATTTTCTTTTTTTTTTCTTTTGACTTATTATTACTCAATAAAATTGGGTTTTGCACGCTGGGTGTGCAGTACCATAATCTAAATTGGTTCGGTAAATAAAATTTGTTTTAGTTTAAAAAGTCTATTATCATGGTTCCGACATTTTGTTTTGGTTCTCAGTTATCCATTTTTTTTTTTAACAATTCACTTTGTTTATGAACAAAAAGTATAAAACAATTACTATTTCTAAAAGCTGCTTAAATTTCTAATGATAGTGATTTAGATTCTCTGTCGTATTTGCAACGCTGTATAGGTTCACTTTGGACGACATTATTTTTGATCAGTTCCTAGCCATTGAATATGGCTTTACAAATGAGAATACTGAGTTGCCTAATACAAATCTAATGTTATTTTTTTCTTCATTCTCATTATCGAATGCGTAATTTAATGTATTCAATGATATCAGATGTCATAAGTTTCCATTTAAACCGTCTAAATATCTTCCGGTACGTCTTGATTTCTCAGCAAAATCCTCCAAATGGATATGTTCGTGGGAAATACTCAAACCATTTTTACGTATGGTTGGCGGGGTTTATATTCGATTATTGATAGATAGTCGGTTGCTGCTCAATTTAAATTTGCTTAGAAAGTTGGTGTTTGAACATGACTGTATTTTTGTTGTTATTTTAACCGTGTTGTATGCATTTCAAAATAACAACTACCAATGTGTCTGTCATGGAATCTTGTTCTTAAAATTCGTGAATAAATATTCAGTCATGTTCAATGGCTTTAATTGGTATATTTCGAGATACTATGCCAGCTACTTCACATTTACGTTATTAAAAATAAGCCATGGAAACAATTATAGCAAATTATTATACTAGAATCTCGTGTTACTACGAACATGATATTATAGACGTTAAGGACATATCAAGCCATATATAAACTCAACTTTACCAGGAATAAAAGATATTTCTTAGCTTTTGCTATCAACTTGTTTTCCTGGAGACTAGACAGGACAGTGTCAAGGCGCTTGACATGTTCTTGGTGGTTGGTAGACATCACAAAGATGTCATCAAGGTATACTAATACAAAATCTAAATCTCTGAAAATATCAGCCATAAATATTGCGAAAGTCGATGGTGCATTTACCAATCCAAACGGTATTACTTTGTATTGATATTTACCGTTGTGTATTGTAAATGCAGTCTTTTGGATATCAGTGGGTTTTACTGAGATTTGGTGATACCCAGAGTATAGGTCAAGGGTGGAGAAAATCTTAGCTGGGCCGATTTTGGCTAGTAAGACTTCTATACGAGGTAATGTGAACTGATCTTTAATTGTAGCTTCGTTTAGTACCCTGTAATCTACACATAGTCTGTATGTGCTATCTTTCTTTTTGACACGAACTACAGGTGAACTGAATGGGCTTTTCGATGGTTCTATAAATTTCTTTACTAGTGGTTCAGCTACAATCTTATTAATTTCCTGTTCCTCTTTTGGAGTTCTACGATATGGTGCCATTCTAGGTACCCTGTGGTTTTCCTTTAAATCGATGGCGTGTGTTATTTCTTTGCCTTGAACAGCGGCTTCAGGCAGGTCGTTTCGCACGGTATATTCGAATTTTTTCTGGAGATTTCCTGGGAGTTTGTTGAAAGTGGTGTTTAATTCATTGGTTGAAATAGCATGTATAAGTAGAACTTGTGGTCTCGTTTTTAGTGGTTTGTTTAGACTTCTACTGTCTTTGACATTGATGAAGTCTATGTTTATATCCGTGGGTGTGTCAAGGTCTGAGTCGTGGTCTGAGTCGTGGTCTGGGTCGTGGTCTGGGTCTGTGTCTGGGTTTGCTCTAACTGAGCTCATACTTTGTTGTAGAAGTTCAGGGAACTCCTCAAGAACAGGGTTACCAATAAGCAAGTTAACTGTGAGGATGTCAGATATATAAGCAGGGACTTGATAAGTTTGCTTATCAATCTGGAACTTGATCTTTGTAGCTTTGTTGCATGGTATTAGCTCCTCTGATGTTGCCCCTCTTATGTTAATCGGTGTGGTTAGATAGCTATCCAGGTTGAGGTACTCCATGAGTGAGTGAGATATCAAAGACACTTCCGCTCCAGTGTCTAAGAGAGCATTTGTCTTCTTACCGTTGATAGTTAACTCGATTGTTCTTCGTTTGCCTACCTTTGGGGTTAGGTTTTCGTTTTTTGATTTTCTATGTTTTTTCTTGTTTTTTGTGTTTGTTAATTTTTCAGGTATTACTATGCTACATGGGATTGCTTGACGTCTGTTTGTCACAGGTTCATTCTTCTCTTCTATTGGGCCGATAACTCGAATTCAGTGGACAATCGGAAGCGTAATGTTTGCCATTGCGACATCTGAAGCAGATTCCTGCTTTATAAAGATGGTCCCTTTCTTCTGGAGACAGTCTGTTTAACTTTCTACGTTTGCTATAGATGGCATCGATGTCAAGGGTATCGAGTTCGTTTATGGTGTTACTGGTTGTGTGACTGCGGGCTCTATCGTTAGCTAGAGCTGCTTCCATGGCTTGTTTCAATGTCGTTGGAGGTGAAGTAGCGAACGAAAAAGTGACTTCAGGCATTAGACCACTCTCATATTTATGTAGTATGACTGCCGGGGTAAAGTCTTCGGTGGGTAATAGGTAAGCTAGTTTACTAAATTTGGTATTGTAATCGGCAATGGACGAATTTTGCTTCAGGTTAAAGAAGTCACGATAAAGCTGTTTCATCTGAAAGCCAGTTAAATTTGAAATTTAAATACTCTTATTTATATTATATAAGTCAGAAGGAACCAAGCTTTTATTACTGAAAAATAATAAAAAGATCCGAATTTGATTTGCGCTTCCCATCTGACTATAACGAATATAATAATAAGTAATTATTATATCTTGACCAACTCTGACGTTATATTACTCAACATCTGACATTGTAACCAACAAGAATTACAATATTTGGTAGCGAACACGGTTATATTATTATTCTGATCCTCTGACCCTCCGACCCTCCGACCTTCTGACCCTCCGACCTTCTGACCCTCTGCTGACCCGATGACTGCCTTCACTGATGCTCCTGACGCTGCCACCTACCCTCCAACTGCGGAGGAGGTAAGATTTATGGCTCTACAAGAGACATTAAACACTATGACTGCTACGATTACCCAACCTAACACACAAATGGCAATGTCATTTTCTGGTAGGGAAGGTAATGAAAAATTATCCGAGTTTCTAGCTACGATGCAAATTCAATTCATAGTTAGAAAACTGATGACTGATGAAGATCAATGTGGGTTTTTCATGCAACACCTGCGTGTACCTGCTCTAACATGGACCTTTGACTTTGTTAAGGAAAGAGGCCACATTGTTATGGAAGATCTTGTCAGTGCTTTTGAAAAAAGGTTCCGTAAAACAGTTGATATTCACAAACTGTACAACACTTTGTCAACCTTATCTGAAGCAGAACTAGGTATCGAAGAACTTAATGAGAAGTTCAAGAAAATCTGGAGTTTGATGCCTAGTAACCATTGGACTGAAGAAGGTGCAATGACCGTGTATGTTAGATTACTAAGTCCTGTAACCTATAACTTGGTTACTATGAGAAATCCGTCTACTCTGAGAGAAGCCATGCAGGCTGCTTATGAATCCACTGCTATTACCAACAGATTCATGGAAATTGGACAAAACCACATCAACAATTTCCGTGATAGAGAAGGTGATGTTATGATGGCTGCTATCCAAAGAAAAAATTATATTGATCGAGGATCGTATGACAACATCACTAGAGATGATTGTTTTAAGCAAAATTTATGTTTCTATTGCAAGAAACCTGGTCACCGCTTAAACGATTGTCCAAAAAGAAAAGCTAAAAAGAATGCGAGTTCTAGCTCAAGACGTTAGAGAACCCGCTGAGGCCTATAACTCCTCGAAAATGTTATATCCGCTCATTAATCATATTAGAAATCCTGTTATTGGGACCACTTCTACAGTATCTGCCTCACTTGAGAACCACAGCTTATCCGTACTGTTAGACAGTGGGTCGCCAACCTCGTTTATCAAAAGGGATTTAGTCCGGAAACTAAAATTACCACAACACCATGCTTCACCTTTTAGTTTCAAAGGATTTGTTTCCAATGAAATTGCTCGTACTTCTGATGCTACTACTATAAAACTAGTAATTGCAAACAAGAAGCTATCAATCTCAGCTTACATCATGGACCAAATGGAACATGACCTGTTAATTGGAAACCCAATCCTGGACCAATACCCATTTCTGAAATCTGAAAAATCTGAAAAATCTGTCAAATCTGAAAAATCTGAAAAATCTGAAAAATATGAAAAATCTGAAAAATCTGAAAAATCTGAAAAATCTGAAAAATCTGTCACATCTGCTAAATCTGTCCCCTCTGAAACTTTATCTGGGAGTCAAAACGAAGACTCCAATCTGACTGATATATCTGAGGATCTATCATTACCGGGACAGATCTCTGAACCATCTGTCGTTGCAATGTTACAATGCGTTCACAGTGTAACAAGTAACAAATCTGAGGACTCCTTTGGCAAGCTGCCAAACGTCCTAATCCGAAAATATTCTGACATCGTACGTAACGATCTCCCTCCGAAACCTCCGCTTGCTGAAAACGCTATCTGTCATGAGATCTTAATTAAAGAAAACACACAATTACCACATCTACAACCTTATCGTCTGACTCCTAAGTTACAACAAGAAGTGAACACCATCATTGATGACCTTCTAGCCAAGAAGTTTATCGTGCCATCGAAATCTCCTTGTAGTTCACCGATTGTATTAGTTAAAAAGAAAGACGATTCCTACCGTCTGTGTGTTGATTACCGAGCACTGAACAAAGTTACAGTTGCTGACCCATTTCCGTTGCCACGAATTGATGATCTGTTAAGTCGTATTGGAGATGCATCCATCTTCACTACACTAGATCTGCACAGTGGTTATCATCAGATCCCCATGAAACCTGACGACCAATACAAGACTGCTTTTGTTACACCATCCGGTAAATATGAATATACAGTCATGCCTTTTGGTCTTATTAATGCTCCAAGTACATTTGCACGGTATATGTCTGACTTATTTCGAGACTTGACTTTTGTCTGCGTCTATTTAGATGACATTTTGATCTTTTCCAGTTCCAAGGAGGAACACTGGGAACACCTGAATACCGTTCTGAGTCGACTAGCGACTAATAATCTGATTGCCAAGAAAAAGAAATGTACATTTGCTGCTACTGAAGTAGAATTCCTAGGTTATAATATTGGTATTAACAAGATAACGCCGATCGTCACAAAATGCCAAGCTATCAACGAATTCCCAACTCCGAAATCTATCAAAGAAGCCCAACGCTTTTTAGGTATGATTAACTATTATAGACGTTTTATTAAGGATTGCTCAGCCATTGCGGCTCCGATTCAAAATTTTATTTGTAACAAATCTGATTGGTCTACACCTCAAACCACTGCCTTTGAGACATTGAAAACTGCTTTGACCTCTGAACCACTATTAGTACCATTCAAGCCGAACGGTAACTATCGTTTAACCACAGATGCTTCGAAAGACTGTGTAGGTGCGGTTCTTGAAGAAATAGAAAACAACAAAATTTTAGGTGTTGTCGGCTACTTCTCAAAGTCACTACACGGTGCTCAGAAAAACTACCCTGCTGGTGAACTCGAATTACTGGGTATTATCCTTGCTCTGAACCACTTCCGCTACTTACTACATGGACGACACTTCACACTACGAACCGACCATATTAGCTTGTTATCGATTACGAATACCTCCGAACCCAGTCGACGTATCCAAAAATGGCTTGATACTCTATCTGAATTTGACTTTACTCCGACGTACCTTCCAGGACCTCAAAACCTGGTTGCTGATGCCATTTCCCGTGCTGTATCTGAAATCACCCCGACTGACAATCCGACCATCGATCCAACCACCTGGGTCGACGACTACTCCGCTGATCCGCTGTGCACCGCTGCTTTAACACATTTCCAATTTCCGTATTCTAATAAACTACATGCCGCTGACCTCTCTGCATTCAATAAATATGCTCGACAATTCCGAAATTCTATTACATTCCGCTCTCACTTCAGTTTCGTTGACACACTACTATACTATGACACCCGACTTGTTGTTCCTGTAGTACACCGCAACAAGATACTCGCTATGTATCACGACCACAAACTATTTGGTGGTCACTTTGGCATTGAAACTACTTATAAGAAAATTGCTCCGTTTTACTACTGGCCCAAATTACACCTTTCTGTTACCCAGTATGTTCAATCCTGTCCGCAATGTCAACTGATACACATGCACCGTCCTAAAGCACAAGGACTCATCATGCCACTACCTGTCCCTGAGGGGAGATGGAATCACATTACTATGGATTTTGTAACAGGTATACCAACCACTTTCACGAAATTTGACATGATATTAGTTGTAGTAGACCGTTTCTCGAAACGTGCACACTTTATACCCACTGACAAAACATTAGGCTCCTTAGAATTAATTGACTTACTATTCGAATATGTATTTAGATACCATGGTTTTCCAAAAATCATAACCTCCGACCGTGACATTAGAATAACCACCCGATTTATGAATGAGCTAACAAACCGTTTAGGCATAAAACTAAATATCTCATCCAGCAACCACCCGCAAACAGATGGTCAATCCGAACGAACAATCCGAACTCTGAATAGAATGCTGAAGACCTATGCGAAGAACGACCATTACAATTGGCATCGTTACCTACCTCAGATTGAATACACTTACAATAACACTCCTAATAGAACATTGGGAATGTCCCCTTTTGAAGCCGACTTAGGCTATACCCCGAACCCACCTCTACTAACAACTGATAACGAACTCTCAGCCAAGAACTTTTCCGCCGTCGAAATGACTAGACACATGAAGGCTATAGATTTAGGAATTAGAGACGCTTTAGATGAAGCAAGAATATCTATGGAAACTGACACCTTTGAAAAAAGGATTAAAATAACATTCGAGAAGGGAGAATTCGTATTAATACATCGTGACGCATATTTTAACAGAGGTAATTACATGAAGATACAACCAATCTATGTTGGACCGTTCAAAATAGTTAAAAGAATTAATGACAATGCATATGAACTAGATTTACCATCACATGAGAAGAAACATAGAGTTATTAATATTCAATTCCTGAAGAAATTTATCAAAAGGCCTGACGCCTACCCTGCTGAACCACCACTCACATCTGAAGAACGAATCCAAAGAGCTAAAGAAGTAACCGATGTAGTAGGAATCAATGTTAAGAAAAATATAATCTATTGTAAGATGACTGGAGTAGATCCAGAAATTTCTGTAGAGTATACAAATGAAGAATTCCAATCCGTACCTGCTTACAATAGAAGTTCCTTACTTGCAAACTTCAACCAACTCTGGCAAACAACTGGTTTACTAGAAGAGGGGGAAGATGTTGTAAGATAATCTCCGAACAGCCAATTACTATTAGTAATGCTATTAGTAATACTATTAGTAATGGTGAATAATACAACGCGAAAGACAATTAGTAATTGAATTAGTAATTGAATTAGTAATTGAATTAATAATGGAATTAGTAATTGTATTAGTAATTGAATTAATAATGGAATTAGTAATGATTAATAAGTAGATTAGTAATTAAAATAACTTTGAATTACTAATCAAGTCAAAAATAATTAGTATATAAAGAGGACATGGTAACAGAGAATTTACCATTTCCAAAGTCCTAGTTTATATAGAATTTAAATATTTAGAAGAAAAACAAGCTTTAATAATAATAAAAAGATCCGATTTTGCTTTGCGCTTCCCATCTGACTATAACGAATATAATAATAAGTAATTATTATATCTTGACCAACTCTGACGTTATATTACTCAACATCTGACATTGTAACCAACAAGAATTACAATAAAGAAATAGTAAGTAGCGCAAGTGGTTTAGTGGTAAAATCCAACGTTGCCATCGTTGGGCCCCCGGTTCGATTCCGGGCTTGCGCATTTTTTGTTTTTATTATTTTAAAACAGAAATTCAAATTTCAACTTATATTTCTTACGGTAATTTGTAAATTTATAAGGAAGTAATCCCTAATATTACTTTAATATTTCACAATTTCAACTTTTAACGTTATAATTTGTTAGTTCGATATCATATATTAAACTTATTCATCTAATTATTTTATGGGTACAAGTTTAAATTACAACGTTATATTTTTGGAATATATAATACATTTAACAGCCCATTATGTGGATTATTAACACTATAATATTGCAGATCATACTTTTTTCAACATTTTATCAGTTAGCCTTCAGCAAAGATGTTGTTTCTTTGATTAAGACAAAAGATTCAAGTGGTAATATTCAAAGGAGATTTGCCAATGAACAAGAACAGATACACGAATACCTTCCCCCTAAAAGAAGAGGACCAAAATATTTTGATAATAATCCAGATAAACCTCATAAAGATACATTTAATAAAGAAATACCCATGATCAGACAACTAGGTATAGGGATGTTATATGATGAATTATTTCCTTTTCGTAACGATGAACAGTTTAGCATTAAGTATAACAAAAAAAAGTTATCCAATAGATACAACGTAATGCCTGTTCAATTAAACTCAACTTTAGCTAGCTCAAAAGAGATTGAAATATTTGCATCATATACAAGAATGGACGCTGCTCTAAGTTCATATTTTATGGACCCTGACACTGATTTAATTGTTATAGCCCCTATGAATAAAGCTATGTTAGGTTTAACTTTAAAGCCATGGCAATTTCCAAAAAATATCGAGATCATGGAAATAAACGGTGCCACTGACGAAGAGATAGATAAAGCTACTCAAGAAAATATTAATAATTTTGTTAGATCTCACGTTATATCATATGAAGACAACAAGAATTCTTATGGATTGTATAAAAATGATATAATCCTATTGAAAAGTTTAGCTAATATTGATTCTAATAATAGTGATATTTTATTACAAAGAGATAAAAAAGGAAATTATGCAGTAGCATCATCATCAGAAAAAATATTTTATCGGGTAATAAAAACTATTCATAGTATTAATGGCGTTCTTTTACTAATTGATGGAAGTTTGACATCCCCATCACGTTCTTGATGCTATAGTTTAAGTATATCTATTACAATGCCAAATTATTCATATATTTAGAGATTTTGATTTTAATAATATTCATATAACTACAATACCATATAACCATAACTTAAGAATAACATAAGTTATATATTTTATTTATATCATTGATATTTTATTAAATTTTTTAATTATATATATGAAATGAATAATTGCGTTTAAAAATGGTAATATTAAAATAAATAAATATGATAGTGATATCCATAGTCAACAATTATAATTATATTAAAATAAGGGTCAAAATGTTATATTAATTCTTAGTGAATTATTTCTCATTTAGTGTTCATCTTCTCATTTATTGTTCTTTCATTTTGACATTTATTTTCTAAATGTCTAATATATTCAATTGTCTTTAATAAAACTGATGCTTTGTTAAGTTTTTTTGCCGGTTGTAACCCATCCAAATCAATCGAATCTTTTTTCATTATAGGCAAACCTTCTTCTCTTTTGAAAGCGACTCGAAGGGAAGGCACTATTTCTTTTAAATATGTCATTTTTTCATTGATTTTTGATCTATATCTTTTTTCAACAACATTATTTGATTTTTTCATCTTTTTCGATTTCCTGACTTTTAGGATAGAATTAAATTTATTGTTTGTAGTTTGTTCTATTCCCGATTGAATTATATTAGAATGAGTGTCTACATTAGCGACATCGCTTTTTGATGTTTCTAACGATTGCGATTTCAATTTTATGTCATCGAAGTTCGGTTTATGCCATTCATTTGAAGAAATACAATATTGTTGAGATGACATAGAATTTGATGTTCTCGATGTATTCTTTAAAGTTTCATATGTGCCACTTTCCTGTGAGCCACAATATTCTTCTACAGATTCTGACTGATTATTTTCGTCAGTAGCGGTAGAACTTAAGCTTTTCAACATTTGATAAGATAAAGCATTTCTTTCACCGTTGATGGATTCAGTTAGTATGTCATTTTTAACTGTACTATTTAATATATCATTAATATCAACACTAATATCTCCATCAATATGACTTTTGAAACCGATGTCATTTAAATTCATTACATTATTATTTTCATCTTTTATTATATTTTTTTGTCCGATATAGTAATTATTGTTAGAAACTGCTTCTTCGAATAAATGATTATTAAACGTAGTTACGGCTACATTAGTGTTGATAAATTCCGATATATTTGTATTTATATCATTTTTTCTTGACTGTTGATCGTTTTGTATTTTATAACTACCATTGGAATTGTGTTGTATGCCATTATGCTTATTTGAATTATTTTTGTTAATATTTATTGATCTAACTTCAGTATTTAACTCTGGATTGTAATAACTTATTTCTGATCTATAATCTTCAGTTGGATCATTGCCATCAACGAAATATATATCAGGATTAACTGTCATTTTAGTTTTCAATAAATAATTTGATTGATTAAAGTTATTAATAAATGATTTGCTTACTTTACCACTAACGTCATGGGAATGATTACCAATAAAATAAGTCATATGTTAATTTAATAAGAGATTTAAAATAGTTGTATTTTAATAAATTGTTTGTTATCAATTAAAATAAAATTTTAATTTGATTAATATTATTTATGGTGGTAATGTTTGATATAAGAGAATATTATATAATTAGAATTAAAATTATAAGAAAAAGAAAAAAAAAGGTGTTTAAACATATAACATGAGTATATTACAAAATATTTATATTAAATTAATTACAATCTCTATTTTTGTTTCAGAATATCATGAATTTCCAAGTGTTTATATATTTGCAAAATTGACAAAAAATTATAAAATAAAATAAAATACAAATGAAGATTAATTTATAAAATAAAATCAACTCTTAACAATGTGATAAGCAGTTATAATGATTCTCTACAACAAATACGAATGTAATAAGATTTAATTTCCGATCAACTAGAACAAATTAGTATGGAACTATTTATGTTCTGGAATTTTTTGCTCTAATTTGATAATTGATAAACAAGCCCTACAATAATTTGTTTGTATTCTTGCATCTTAGAATTAATATTAACACAATGAAGAAGTGTACAATAGAAATAATATATTTTTTAAAAAATTTAAATCATCAATTCCGGATTATTGCAATTGATTTTATTACTCACATCTCTAATTATTCATAACAATCATAACAACTATGCTTTTTATTTTTTGGTTTTTATCTTCATGCTAGACATGAGATAGTTCATAACTTCAATTAAAGTGAGGGGGAGATACAATCGGAAGTTGAAGATAAAATCTACTATTTTAAATTATATTACAAGAATTTAAAAATATCTAATGTTTTAATTAGATTCTCTTCTACTTCATAGTAAATAATAAATATCGGTAAATTTTATATTTATTATTAAATTTAAATGTTTTTTGTCCATTGATATCTTTGGTTATAATCAAAGTTTAATTAGAAATAATAAAATTATTAACTTCGAAAATTTAATAAATTGTAATTTTACTGACAAGATCATGTGCTATATTATCTTTTGTGTCTCTGTTTTGTTATTCAAAATTAAAAAAAAAACTATTAATATATTATTTCTTTGTAATTTAATTAGTTCGAAATATAAACTTCGATCCTAAAACGGAAATATCTATATGAATCTGACCTTTAATTAATAAATCCAAAAAAATAAAAAAATTTAAATTAAAGGTGAGCTTGTACGTAGATATATTCAATTAATTTTTGAAATATATTTCGAATTTTAATTTAATATAAAATTATATTAATAAATAATTTTAAGATCTATACTGCATTTTTTTCTGAGAAAATTAAATAATTTATTTTTTATTTTAATAATATATATATATATTATACAGTTAGACGTTTTGTTTTGTTGTGTAGCATTTCTCTGTATTAAAATTAAATATTATATTCTGTTTTTATTAATTTTGTATTGCTCACTTCCTAATAAGGAAGGTACTCCTTTATTAGTCAACCGGAACTTGGGCAGAGTAAAGAATAATTTATTACAATGATAAAAATAGATGTTCGAAAAGTCTCTGCTGCTGGGACCATTACTTACAGAAAAATAAAATTCAACAAATAAAATTATAATAATAAATTAATAAGATATTTTAATTTCTCTTGGATTTCTCAACAAACTAAATAAATGCATGTATATTTTGTTTTTATTGATCTCTTAACGTTAACTTCGGAAAAGACTATTTATTTCTTTGGTTAATAATTAATTTAATATTAATTTATTATACTTTTTTTTGCTTCTATTCTTCCTTCGTTTCTTAGTTACACTTCAAAATTCCGGTTTTTTTAAAAATTATAGAAACACATTAAAATAAAACATATGAAAGCGTGAGAAAACTTAGTACACACGAATGATTTTTTTTTCTTTTACAAACACTGAAATATAAAAATAGTAACAAAACTACCTATAAACAAAACAAAACCTTCGAGAAATTGATTTTAATTTAAAAACAATTTAAAACAAGTAAAATGTTTGTTATGTTTTGTTTGTATATTGTTATATTAGAATTCAAATAAAAGTAACATAAGAAATCGTAGTAGTGAATAAATTTTGTAATTAATATTTTAATTTTACGTTTTTCAATAATTGTTATTGTTGTTTGTGTGTTTTTTTTTTTGTGTTTGTTGATAGAATTCGTTTCTTTTTTTCTTAGGACTGTCCCGGATATATTTAGTTATGTAAGCAGAGTCTATTTTATAATAATTTAATTATGTTAGTGCTAAATAATGTTTCTTGGATCTACAGAAAAAGACATCTATGGCACAACGATCCTAAAATGTCTGATAAAAAAAAATTAAAATAAAAAAGAAATGACTAAGCAATTACAAATAATATTATGACGAATTTAATGGTTATTATGGTTGTTTTTTTTCTCTACCAGGGTTTTTCTTGGATTTAAATCGCTAATGCATTTTAATTGTTGGGTTTATTATATCATTTGTCATCGGAGGTTCACTCCCTACCATTTCGTATAGATCCGTCTGTTTGTATTTATTAAACACTAATACACAATTTTGGATCACAATTAGGGCTTAGTTTTTGTCTAATAAGTATTCATAATATAAAGCATAAAACATATGAAATATATTTAAAAAACATTGAAGATTATAATTCAAATATAAATCATTTCTCTACATAACAATTGTCTAATTCACGAGGCTGATGTTTTATTTGGTTTCTTTTTTATTTATTATTATATGTGTCTTTGTTCAGAATAAATTGCATAAAAACAAATATGGAAACTGATAATAATTGTTTTTTATCTTGTATTTAATTATTAAGAATATGAAAATTTCAATTCTGGTATATTGAATAGGACTGTTAATTATTCTAACCGTCATCATCACATTAGCCTCGTTTTAGTAATATGTATTTATTAATATTATTATAAAAAGAAAAATAATAAATAAAATTGTATTATCAATCGAACTATCTGTTATAACTACATTGTCATATTAAAATGTTAATAATTTATATTAAATCTAACATATGTCATACTACCCAATTGAGAATTTAATTTCAATATTTATTGTATTTGCATTTTGTTTATGCTTTTCTTTTTTCTTATATTTTTTCCCATTGTTTGTTTATATTTTGTTTTTTGATTGCAAAAAACTAATACAAGTATTCACCTTGAAGGTTATATGTTCTTCAAGTTGTTTTCTTTTTAGTAGATAGTTAATTATTATTAGAATTAAAATTGTGTACTGTTAATAATCCCAGATAAAAAACAAAAATATATTTGTTACAAGGACAAACTTACAAATAGTATTCCATCCAGCGAAATAACCGTAATTATCCGACCTCAATAAATGAATTATATACCATTATTTCACATTTCCAATGACCAATAAAATATAATTATATAAAAATTTGAAATTAAATATGTCTTAATAATGTGGGAAAAAACATTAAGTTTATCTTTGTCAATCTTTGTTATTATTTTCTGATAAATATTTTTAAATTATTAAATGTGAATTTTGGTATTATATTTGTAAATATAAATTCTACTATTTAGTATCTTTATAAATAAATCTAGATAAACTAGATATTGGTCTATAATGGTCAGATTTAGAGGAACTATTAGATTCTAGACTTGTATTCAAACTAATGCTTCTGATCGCCTTAGTATTATCTTGTATATTTCTTGAGATAGGGCGAGACTCCTTGGTAGAATCTTGAGAATTAGATTTATTAATAAACGATAGTTTATGACCATATTGTGACATATTTTGAGATTTATTTAATCTATTTGGATCACTGACAGATAAAGGCTTTCTAATTTGAATCGTTTCGATTTTCTCATTAACGGATTTTGATTTCAAGGTATTAAAACTATGAGTTCTCAAATTATTTCTGTTCTCATTATTTTCATTATTTTCATCTCTAAATGTTGATTTGAAACTATGACTCTTAAGTTTAGTCATGGTTTGATTAAGTTGTTTAATAGATTGAACAGCAACAGAACTTTTTGTATCAGTTTGAGCCATGGAATATTTGAATTTCTGTAAAAAACTAGTTGTCTCAACCTTTGTCTTTGGCAACATAGGTGTTGATATATTCGATATAGTATTTGTAATTTTCTTTGGAGATGAAGCATCTTTTATCAATTCATCTTCGATTAAATCTAAATTAATACTATTGTCTTCATCAATAGAATTGGAATAGTCATTTACAACGCTATCATCAACTTCACTTAATATTTCAGATTTATTTTCTTTCTCAATAGAAGAATATTCTTGTTTTGAGTTCGTTATGGATTTAATTTCTGTTAGTTGTAAAGTATTTCTTGATATAAGTGAGTTTTTGGATTCAACACTGGTGTCCAATTCTTTATATGAACTTGATATTTGGGTTGGAAGCTCAGATTCGGGTACATCTGTGTCAGTATCTATTTGATTACTAGAAACAATTGTGTCTTGAGAACTAAATGAATTTTTATTCGAAGAAGTGAGAGTTTGAGAATTTAAAACTGAAAATGAATTGAAATATTTACTTTTCGATGCATTTATCTTACTAGTACTCGAAATTGAAATGCTGTTGGTCAATTTTCTTCTCTTGACACATTCGCCAATTTTATCAATAACGGATGGTAGATTTTGTCTTTTAATTGGTTCTTTTAAAACAGGAATGTTTTTATTGATTACTTTTGAGAAGTACTTTTCGATACTAGATGATGTTTTAATATTATTGCTATTCATTAATATTAGATCTGATTTCGATTGAATTTGTAATTTATGTTCTCTATTTACAAGATTTTTGGTGAAATCATACGGACTCAAGTCCCCACGAGCTATTTTGTAATGAAGTTCATGGTTGATACATGAATCTTCTAATGTGCATTCCCAATTACCTGAATCTTTGTTTATAACAAAACCAATAGATGAAAACATTTCTGTGACATCATCAGTTTTAGATACAGTTTCAATAATATCCTCAGTCAAATCATTTAACGAAACTATTTTTTTCTGAATCGGGCAAAATACTCTTTGATATTGAAATGCTAGTAAAGCCTTCTTATACTCCATTACAAAAGTTCTTGGAATAACAGACTTACCTTCTCTTTGTAATGAGAGAATAATTTTTTCCATTGTTTTATGCTGTTTTACTAATTTTATTGCTCTAACTAAACCAATTTTAGGTATACCATCGGTGTAATCACAACCCGAGAGACATACCATGACTCTTATTTGCTCTTGGGTTAATTCAGCAATAGGAAACTTCCTTGGTATTTGACTAAAATTATCTCTACATATCTCAATACATTCTCCAAAATCATTCAATTTTGTGATTAATTTTTTACATCCAAAAACTAATAAATCAGAATCTTCAGAAATGATACCTTGAACAATATTTTGCTTTTCTAAGTAAACAAGTTGAGGATCAGCTTCATATGGAGCAACAACGTATTTAATACCATGTAATTTACAATAATCGATTACGCATTTCGCCATTTCTGGTGTTACATCAACAGACTTCTGGAAATAATCCATTGCATTTTTTTTCTCACCAGCATTCCATAATCTTATTGCAGTTTCTTGATTTTCTTTTCTCTTTAATCTTCTTTTATTATCTGTATTTTTCTTAACAGTTAATGAATTACCATCAAATACTAAATATGGTTTTATATTATATGATTTTAACATGGCAAACTTTTTAATAAAAAACTGTAAATAATTTGTTGTAGGGTTTCCAAGTACCAAGTCATGTGCACATGAAAAAGTTGATCTATGAAGCCATGCATAACCATCGATTGCTAAGGTTTCACCAGAATATCTATTTAATGATACTGGATTTTGAATATCTTTTAATTGGGGGAGAAGGCCTTGAATACCCATAGTTTGTTTATTGATGTTTCTTTGGTATAAATTTTCTCAACTATTTTAAAACAACCAAAAAAAGGAGATATAAAAATGTTTTTAAAAGCATAATATAGAAAGATTTTCCTTTTATATCTGAGTATAATGTTCCATATATAATCGATCTTTATTTCGACCTGGATCAAATTGTACATATTTTCATTTTCTAATGCTAATGGAATGTCATCGCATAATAAAAATTCGTTAACACAAAGACGCGTAAGAAATGAAAACAACACCAAAGATAAAAAATTATAAAGAGTCTATAATAAGAGGAAGAGTGTATAAAAAAGATTTTATCTATAGATTAAATTATATATTGAATATTAAATGATATTTTAAAACATATTGTGTATTTATCATAATATTTATACAATTTCGTCAATATTTTGAGTAAAAGACTTTTCAGGTAGTATATATAATTTAGAATAATCTACTTCTTTATTATCCAATAATGCTTTCAATGTTGTTGGCTCATAACAAATTCTTTGCCACATTGGAGCAGTGACATCACTTGTTAAAAAAAAATCAATTAAATTATTCTTAAACCCATAATCTGTGGTAAAAACTGGGCTATTTGATTGATTATTTTGAGTACTAGGTAGAAATCCTAAAGTTTCTTTAACGACCATTACCCATTGGTCTAAACCTAACACCGAAGCACAAATTCCCCAAATTTTACCTGGCTTTTTGTTATGTCTATGTAATTCTCTTGAGTTGCTAAATTCTCCTCTAGTTGTTCCATTATCAATTTCTGCATAATCACTTTGGTTTTCTGATCCTGATAGATCTGGAGTTGTATTAAAGGTTTCTTTAAATGATACTGTATTGGATCCTTGATGACCATATTTAACAATTTTACTAAATTCATAACTTGTTACACCTTTTTGAATTTGAAAAAATTGAACAAAAATTAAGAATGATACCCAAAGAAATTGAAACAATGACCAAAATAAAATTAAGAAAGTAAAACGACTGTGAGTAAATCCAACACATAGTTCATCATCACCTAAAAGGAAACATTTCAATTTGTCATCATCCACTATATCTTCTAACTCATCAAAATATTTGAAACATAATAAAGCAAATAATCCAATACCAGTTTCCATTGCAATTACGAAATAGACGAAATGTTTATGGTTTTTTAAACCTATATCATTGTAGACCCATGGACAATAGTGATCAAATCTTGAAATTAATGCTTTATTCATATGTGAGTATCTACTTCTTGCTGTTTTTCTTGTTAATGTTTCGATGCAAAAATTATTAATGTCTAATTTACCTAATTCCATAAGTTCTTCGATACTATTTCTTATAGTATTATGGTCTTTTTCTTCATTGATATTACCAGGGTCAGATTGTATCAACTCTTTAAATAACAGGCATATTATGAAAATGGTGATTAATAGTGAAACATTTCTAAATGGCTTCTTAGCAACAGTTAATAAGAAAACGTTAAAAATCCAAACCGTTGTTAACCAAAAAACACTACCAGTAAATAAACCAGCAAATAATGGTGTTTGTATTAGATTGACAGCATTGTTACTCCCTATGGAATAACATGGAATGATGACTTTTTGTAATAATTGATTTGTAATTATTAGCGTTGTTAATGTTATTATTAAGGCAAATAATGGATGAATATAGGAGAATAGCCCCATGATTGTTCCAAGCAATACCCACGGTATAAAGAAAGTGATTAATTTAGCGTGGAAACTCTTCTTTATCAATTTCTTTTTAGGATAACCGTCTTTTGTGAAACCACAATGGTTAAGAGCATCTGCAAAGAAATAAGTAGTATTCATTTCTTGAGCAATTATAAAACAATCTTTTCCTTCATTTGTTTTTGCAAAGAAATCGGCACCACTTCTAATTAAATATTTTAAAACATGAGGTTGACCTTTCACTACACCCCAATGAATGGGTGTGAACCCGGTATTATCAATAATCTTTGTACTGGCACCAAATTTTAATAACATTTTTACGGAAAGAGAGTCACCTTGGTATGCTGCCCATAAAAGTGGTGTTCGATCATTAGGGTCTTTGCAATCTATGTCTATAATTCCCTTATCCACAACCATAAATAATACGTAAATGACTAACATTATATTTGAACTATTAATAGAAAGATGTAATAAGTTAAAACCTTGATCATCAACTATAGTTGGATCCGCACCATTTTTAATTAAGCAATCCACAATGTGTACATAGCCATAACTTGCAGCCCAGTGTAATGGGGTAGCATTTAATTTACCTGCTTTTTTATTCACATTAGCACCAGCTCTAATCAGATATTGCACAATAGATAATCTGTTGTTGACACAAGCCCAGTGTAAACCTGTAATATTGTCGTGTTCATTAAAATCATGGTCAATTTTAACAGCTCCAGACTCGATAAGTTCTTTTACTTTAGTTAAATCATTATTTTGACATGCTGTACGGTATAAAGTAATATTTGGATCTTCTGAAAAATCTTCTGGTAAAACATCAATTACACCACTTTGACCATTTATCTCTTCTGTATTAACATTAGTATTTGATTCAATTACATTATTTTCATGGGATACTAGTGGCTGAACTGAAGAAATAGATACATCATCCATTTCATCTAAGTTTGTAGCATTGTCAGAATTAACATCATCTGTGTTAGTATGAGTAATAGTATTAATATTAATATCATTTGTATCTTGATCTGATACACTATGATTCGAAATTTGTTCACTCATCTGTATAATTATTTATGATAATACAGCAAATGTTTATTATTCCTTTTCGAAATAATTAATCGAAGTATTTATAATTTATTGCAAATGATTAACAGTTTTTTATTTATTTCAATTAAAGGTAATAGCAATAAAAAGTTAAAGTTAAAATGAATATTATCTTGTTTCTCAGTTTCATGTTATTTATGTATATCCCGTTGTTGAGCAGGCTTAAATTAATTGATGGCTTAGATAAAAAATGAGCTTTGACTTATTCTTACCCGGGAGCGTCTAGTAAGAATGCTGTCATTAAGATTACAATGACATGAACTAAACTCGATTTATATTCATGAATATACCATAATAGTGGAGTATTTATATTATTTTAATTAATCAAAATATTTATAATGTAATTATCAATGAATCATTATTGCATGTTTTTTGCTGTTATTTTTCGTTAAAATATATAAATTATTTATTCTATATATTATTTAGCATTTTGATAGTAATAACGGTATTACTTCAATATATTCACCGTCAATATTTTTAAGTTCCAAACATTTCTTTAAAGATTCTTTAAATAATTTGTTACTGAAAATAATTTTTAGTCTCTCTGTTTGATTATCTGGTACAATAGACACCAGCGAATAAAATAATATAATGAATCTTTCACTTAATTCTTTATCATTAATCTGATCATGGAATACTTCGATTGATGTTGTGATGAATTCTTGTTGAGTTAATAATTCTTCGGCAATAAAAGGTATCGAATTTGATATATTTGCAAAAAAAGCAGCTACAGCACGTTGTGATTCCACATCATCTAATTTCAATAACTTGACTAAAATATTAAAATTCTTCACACTTTGAGAATTCTCAAAATTAAAGAATTTTGCTGCAATAGGAATAGGGTGGCTCATTAAATTACTTAATAATTCTAATGTGCATCTTTGTAATTGGACAGTATCATCTAACATTAAATTTTCAATTATACTCCAATATTTTGTATTTCCTGTAATTCTTTTACAAATTTCTTCACCATCTGAACCATTCATTGATGCCAAATTAGTTAAAGCTAGTAATGATTCATATGTGTCTGCATTGGAAATTAAATTTCTATCGAAAAAAGAAGCGGCAGATTCTTCAGGACTTTCATCGAATGGCAATAATTCAAATAAAAATGGTAAAGCATTTACTGAGGAATATTTATTGAAAATTAAAGATGGATTTGAGTAAATTAACATCTTGGTTAATGATCTCAAGGCCAATAATCTAATAGGTTCTTTCTTTTTATTTGAGTTGTTAATTAAAAATTCTAAAACAGAAGTTGTACAACCTTGTTTAATGACCTCTGGTATGAACTTTCTCTCTCTAGTAACATTGTAAATAATACGAATGTACTGTTCCTTACTTCCAACTGAAATATCCTTTATAATTGAACGTAATGATGACAAAACTTTGCTTTCAATGATATGGGTATTATTAAAGTTATTTATATCATCAGGGTTTTCTACTACTTTCGAATCATTATCTATATTTGGATTTTCTAAATTACTATATGATTTTAAATCTTTCAAAGACTTTGCATCTCTATTTTGTTCATTAGAGTCATTTGGTTGAACACCTAAATTTGCTAAAACAACTAAAGATCCATACAGATTAGAATTCACCTTTTTGGATTCTGCTAACTTTACCAATGAGCTAGAAAATTTATTGTTTTTTCTTAATCCAACCTTTACGGAACTTTTTAAACTTAAATATGCTAAACCTTCCAAACTGTCTGAAATATTTGCATTAATCTTATCCTTTATGGAATTGTTATTTTCAATTTCTTCTAAAGCAGTAGATTCAATTTCTTTCATAAATATTTCATTTAAACTCTGAATGGATGTATTTTGTAATTTAGTAAATGACCAAATCTTAACCAATATTAAAGCAGCACGCACTTCATATTCAGGGATATTCAATGTCTCTTCTAAAACTGTAATATATGTTTCAGCAATCATTTTTCTAACATTTTCATCAATACAAGCAGTAGATAGTAATTGTAACAAAGACGACGAAAACTCTGGATCGTTACCTTCATTTACTTTATTTTGACATAGTTTTTTCAATGTTTCACTCAAAAAAACATCTGAACAAAGTGTGGTCAATGCAGGATACAGTTCATTTAATAGTGTTATTATGATTGATAGTGGATTATTACCAACTTCAGATTCAGATTCGATCAGTAACGCATTACAAATATCCAAAAAAGTATTATTGAAGTCTTCTGTATATTTCTTCTCTAATTGGATAAAAATGATCAAAGATATTGATTTTATAGATTGTTCTTTTATTCTCATTATTAATTCTCTCATTAGAAATGATATTCTAGAAAAAGGATAATCAAACTTCAAAATTAGTTGTAAAATTGCACTTAACAAATATTCCACATGTATATCTTCACCCAAATGAATTCTTGCTTGTAATTCTTGTAATAAAGGTAATGTTGAATTACCATCTTTAAAACATCCGACTAGGATATGCACTGTATTCGTTGACAAACTTTCAAAAATATCAACTGCTTTCGAATAATCAGTGGTAACTAAACTATTTAAATATTCTCTTGATTCTGAATTATCCTGATAAGATCTTGTAAGGATGTCTTCAATTTTATTATTCGTGATACCATCAATTAAAGAGCCATTGGTTGTTTTACTAAAACAAAATATTTCATCTAAGGCATTGGTAAATTTCTCAGTATCAATAGATATTTTTAAATCTTTGTCTAATAATTCTGATAACTCATCAATTGTAGCGGTTGAGAAGTCTTGATTAACCATGTTTGTCATTTTAAGATCCTTTAGAATATTACAACCGTTAAAATTATTTAATGTATTTATCTTTAACAGCTGCATTTATTTATAGTATAATATAATTGTTTTATTATATGATTCCTTTTACAAGTTTACGATTACGTAGTTTATCTCAATTATGAGATTTGATTTTTCAAGGGATCCTTTGTTAAAATCAATCCGAGAATCTGTAATTAGCAAATTTAATAATAATATATTAAATATAACAGAGTTAATGGACAAGATCCTATTTAGTAATTCTAATAATTATATTTTACTAATTGTAATTACCTATGTTTTATATTTAACTGGGGAAGACAAATATTTTAACATCATTCTATTAAGAAACTACTCTTGGGAATAAAGGAAGATCAAGCGTTGTTTTGTAGAACAAAAAGATCGATGACTTTAAATGATGAGAACAGTTTGGATAATTTAAGAAAAAGTGAAGTTCTGGATTACACAAATTTAATTTTACCTTTCGCTGATGCTCCTTCAATTAGTATGTTTTATTAACCTTTGTTATTTATTTTATTCACATACTCGATAGATTATTTAAATTTTACTAACATCTAAAACACACATATTTTATATGGTATAATACTTGAAGTACAAGCAAATCAAAAAGATGAACAGATTATTTATATTTTGATTGAGAAGTTAGAGAATGTATTAAAAAATGTAAAGGGTCAGTTATTTGTTAATTTATATCCAAAAGAAATAGCTTTGGCTGCAAAATTTACATATTTTGCATTCACCACCTTAGTAGGTAAAAGAACATTAGGTGAAGAATTTGTGGATTTGAGATATGTTGATCGTGGTGGTAAAACGTTTATTAAAAGATTTAAAAGACTTTTATTTATTTTATCTTATTTAGTTGGCCCATATATTGCATCAAAATCATTAAATATATTTAACAAGATATTGAAGAAAAGAAAAGGTGGCAAATTGATACCAGGTCCAGACTCTGACAATCAATCAAATGAAATACAATACTCTGATGTTTTACATAAGCTTCTCAATGTTCACTTGATGATATTTTATTTACAAGGTTCATATTATGATATAAGTAAACGTTTATTAGGTATGAGATATGTATCTGGTCATATGATTTCAAGTCAAGAAAAAGATATGGTTAAAAATAATGATAAAGTTTATAAAATATTAGGTATTATATTGTTGTTTCAAAATTTATCAAATATCAAGAGTGTATTTGAACTGTTATTTAAACCATTGAACAGTAAATTAACTAACATATTTCAAAAAGATGTCTGCAAAAATCAAACTAAAAACTTAGATTCAAAATCAACATTAGTAATGAATGAAAAAGATATTCATATTGATTTATCAAATGAGGATACATTCACTTTTATACCAAAAGAATCTCGAGACTGCGTCCTTTGTTTATCAAGCATAATAGATCCTAGTTTAGCACCATGTGGGCATATGTTTTGTTGGCAATGTATTGTAGATTGGTGTAAAGAAAAGTTAGAATGCCCACTTTGTAGACAAAAGTGTGAAATTCAACAGGTGATGATTTTAAGAGGAGCGTATATCGACGATAGTTATCAATAATGTAAATACTAATATAATTATATATATTCTGAATAAAAATAAATATTTCAAATGAAGCATTTTTTTTTTCGATATATATTCATTTCAATTAAATATTATATAGATGGCTGTTAATAAAAATATACTTAATTATGGTATAAAATTATAATCTAAATACCAATATGGAATAACAGTTGTTTTTGTTTACCCTTCTTCTTACTTTTTTCATTAGCTTGTTTCATTAATGCTGTGAAGTTGTCCTCCGCATCAACGTCGGTTTTAGGTTCAGATTTACCCCAATTCTTACTGTTAGGTAATTGAACCTCGCGAACTGGAGGTATGTAGACTTTTGGCTTTGGTGTAGGTAATGACTCTAAGCTTAATGATGATAATTTTGATTGACCTTTACCCATAACAACACGATTGCTAGTCATAGAGACATTTGATCTGGAACTGGTCAAAGAAGAAGGCGAAGGACCCAAAGATGAACTTTCTGGTAAATTCTTATTTAAATAAGTTGGTTTATAATCTGATTGACCAACTGTAGTTTGAGCGGCAGATCGCTTTACGGGTTTAATTGACTTAGTAGGGTGTGTGATTTTATTATAAGATTTTACTTGCTTATTTTGTTGACCAAAAACATCAAAAGATGGACGTAATTCCAATGTCGGCAGATTAGATGTATTTAAATTTCTAGATGAACCGGCATTCACTGAAGTACCAGCCGATCCATTCCAGATACCACTTCCTGTAGAATGTAAACTAGATTCGCTTGATAATGAAGGTAAAGAATCCCTTGCTAATTTTTGTTCATGGGCTTCATACAACGTATTTAAAGCTTTATATTTTGCGGACTTTGGTGAATACGTACTTGCCAAGTTGTTGACTAATAAATATACATCAGCTCCATTATCAGTAAATAGCGATTGGTAAGAGGAAAGTAATTCTGTAGAGCTGATTTTATTTTGATCAAATTTTTCATTAATATTCATGAAGGTTGCAAACTTAGATAAATCGTTACCTAAGTAATATTTTGCTCTCTCTTCTAATCTAGAGCGACTTAACTCGGGTGACTCAATTTGAGAATTTCTTGAATTATTGTTTCGGTTATTAAGATTATCTTCAAATACATTTTGATCTCTAATTACTCTAGATGGGGTTGATATGAAGGTAGACAATTCAGATTGGAATAATTTTGGTTTACCTTTGACTAGATCACCATGTTCTTGTAAAATATGTGCTTGTAATTCGAGCTCATCACCAAAAACAACGAATTTGTTGTCTAAACATGATTGAATAGTGCAGATATAATGTGAGTTTTTAAAATGTTGAAATAGTTGTGGATAATCTTTGAAATATTGAGGTTCGCTTGGTTTTAATTTATCACATATATGACATTTTTCATGGTTTGTTCTCATGTGTAAAAAGAGTTCATCATCAGAGTAAAATCTTTTATCTTTACAAAATGCACATAATGGATGACCAGAAAAACCTGAGTTATTTGATTTATTATCACCTCTAACTTGATGGTTCTTCAATTGGTTTTGGGTGAAAATTTGTAGTTCTGATGGGAAAGAGTGATTATTTTTTGCACAAATCATACAAAAGTATTTTTTGTGTTCATTTCGCAAATGATCATTTAATTTTTTATAAGAATCATAATCTGTTAGCGGACCCTTTGCATTTGGTTGTTCCTTTTCACAAATTGGGCATGTGAACTTTAATAATTTCATTGTTATGTCATGTGTTTTTTCATTTTCAAATGCCACACCATATTTTTCATTAACTTTAAAACATTTGTCAATTTCATCAAATTTTTTATTTAAATTATCGGTAAATTTCATAATATCATTATCAGTTCTACATATTAAACAAGATTTTTTATCATATAGAGCTCTCTGTCTGAAAGAACACTTGTGACACGTTTTATGGTTACACGACGATAAAGATACTATTTCTAATGGTTCTGCACAAATTAAACACAGTTCACCATCATCATCATCGTTATTATCTGTTGAAGATTTATTAGAATCGGTTTTATCTTTGATATTACCTATTTGAGTTTGTGGACCTTGTAATTTTTTAAAGGTTTTTCCACGTCTTTGTTTATTGGGGGATTTGGTTTTTGGAGTTGCGGTTGTTGAAACGATTTCACTTTTATCTAAATCAGACATTTTCTCTTTTTTTGCACTGTTCTGTATTCAACGATGTTCTTATTCTGTTTGAAAACTCTATAATTAAAACTTAAAGAACTAAAATAAATACTTCAATGAAATATACTTATATCGTGAATGTTAAAAATAAATTAATTAAAGAATATTGATAAAAATATGTATTTGTAATAATGATCAATAGTAATACAAAACCTTTAAATTTAAAAATAAAATAAGTTCATCAACTTCGATATATAGAAAGTTTATTTTTTTCACATTTTATTAACAATGTTTGAAAATGATATATTTCTAACATTTTCTTCTCTTTTCTTTAATAAATTGAAATTTTCAATACATCTCTTCAGATAAAACTACGCAGTAAAAGTTTACAGAATTCAAAATTAATGAAACTATTACTTGTGTAACAAACGGCGAGAACAACTTTGTTATTAAATTAGAAATCAACGCTCAACTAACCAATTTCTTATCACGTGCCCGATGATTTTTTTGGTTTTAATGACTAGTATGATTAGCAGTTAATACATTAATATGATTGACATGGTCATAAATTATTCATGATATCTTTCTATTTGATGTAATGTAAACTGATGTAATAATTATTAATTGGTATGGTTAATACTACATTTAATGAAGTTAATATTTAGTCATTTTTAGAAATACGAACTACACTTTCCTTCTACAATAAATCCAGTCCGTCACATCATTTTATAATAATAAAATTGTAAAATATCTATCGTGATTCAAAACTTTGACTTAGTGAAATAAAGATAACAATTAAACTTGTTAAAATATATTTATGATCGTTATTTTAGTTTGGTTTCGATAATAATACTATCGATTGTTTACAATTAATAAATGAATTGTGAATTGTAATTCTTAACATTTTTAATGGCGCTTATTGTTAATTATTACTTCTTTTTTTTTAGAAATTTTAATGCGGTGGAATATTAAATTTTATAATGGTTGTAGATATAAATAGAACCTAATTTGCCATCCAGGAGTTCTTTACTATCGATAAGTTTTGATAAAGTTGTAATATATTAGTTAAATAAGTTTAAAAATATAATAATAGAGTGTCTAACTTGATTAGATACATCGTCATTTAACGAGACACGGTTTTTTGAATCAAGAATTGATAACTAGCTTTCTCAGATAATTTTTTAAAAAAATTGAAAATACACATTTCATTATAAATATAAAAATTTTAATAAGAGCAATTACTTAAACATGACAGATACCTTTTCAGATGATTCAGGTGCTAATAACTTCAGTGATTCTCCTGAATTTGATAAGTTGAAAAATAATATCGTTGAACAACTATTTGAAATAAATGGTCAAATTAATACTATTAACCAGTTTAGTTCAACTTTACATAATTTTTTAGATTCGAATAATGAGAATGCTCTTAATGCAAGAATCGTTGATAATATTGATAGAAAAGCAGTTCAAAATATTGAAAAAATTAAGAATTTAATTAATAAAATAAATCAAGAAGTTTTGAAAATTGAAAAAATTAATTCAGATGATTTAAATCAATTACAAATCATTTCAAAAGATAAAATATTAAGGGATGTTCATATATCAGTTAAAGAATTTCAAAATTTACAGAAAAATTATACAATATTAATTAAAAAAATTAATGAAAAAGCCAAATTGAATTTAGAAGAAAGTAAACAGGCTATACTAATTGAAGATGAGGAACAAAATAAATTAAATAATCAAAGTCAATCAATTTTACAAGGGAAAAAAGTTTTAATTCCAAGAGAAAGTATAAATAATGAAGAAGTTGCTTATCAACAAAATTTAATACGACAAAGAGATGATGAAATTTTAAATATAGAAAGAGGTATATCCGAGATAAATGATATATTTGCTGACCTAAGTAATGTTATACAAGATCAAGGTTTAATAGTTGATAACATTGAAGCAAATATTTATTCAACTTTAGATAATACACAAATGGCATCTAATGAATTAAATAGAGCGATGAGATATCAAAGAAATTCTAGTAAGTGGTGTTTATACTTATTAATTATTTTCTCGATCATGCTTTTCTTCATGATCTTAATTATTCTTATATAAATTCATATAACATTCATACACATAGATAGGTTTAATCCCTTTTAAAAGAATTTATGAAAATTAAATCATTTAAATTCATATATTTTTATTTGTATAAAATTTTTAATAATTTTTATACCTACATATGCTAATTAAGGTAATTACAATTATGCTTCATTGATGGACCAAATATTAACGATACCATCATCGCCGGCACTTAATAATAAAGTTTCGCCACTGGTGTTCTTCATCCACTTTATGCAATTAATTTCGTAAACAGTATGACTAGACCCGTGCTTTTCTAAACAATTCCATTTACCTTTCTCATTTTCATCTTCTTTATAGATTGCAATTATACCATCAGAACCAGCACTGGCAATTAATCCATTATCGTTCCAACAAACACTATAAATTGGACCTGAATGAACTTTTGGCAATATAGATTCACATATCCATTGATCATCACCATCTTCGTCAACCCCATCTGAACGCCAAACTCGTACTGTTGAGTCATCACTAGCACTGCATAATCTTAGATTTTCTATATTAACGTCACTTGTATGTTCAAAATCAGAACACCAAACAGTTCCTTTATGTCCATTTAATACAGCAGAACACTCCCAATCTTCATCAAATTCTTTCCAAACTCTAATAGTATCATCATACGAACTTGAAGCAAGAATATTTTGATGTGGATGCCATACAACATTTTTAATATCTTGGCTGTGCTCTTGAAGAACACTAATACATTCGTATTCTTCTCCAATTTCGTCTGCTTCCCAAATCCAAACGCTCTTATCTCTAGAGCAAGTTGCTAAAAAGTAACCATCTTGTGACCATGCTACACCTTTAACCTCATTCTCATGACCTTCAATAATTGCTAATAATTCCATAGAAAAATCATTATTAGAGCCCTGATCATCATCATAATCTTCTTTGGACCAAATAGAAATTGTAGAATCAAAAGAACCTGCAGCAAGAATATTAGAATTTGGCCTCCACGCTACTGATCTAATTGTTTTCTTGTGTGCACTATCATCCAATTCGTCAAGTAATCTGTTTTCATCTATTGTGGAATTACCTTGTGCATCTTGATTAGAATTAACATCTCCAATTTTAACGATTTTAATACTTAGATCTGAGGAAGCTGTTGCAAGGAGACCGTTAGAATAGTCAATACTCCAAATCTTATTATTGTGTAACTTTAAAGATTTTAATAACTCCATCATATATGCAATAGATTGAATACCTTTTTATATATTTGTATTGAATTGTATTCAAACAAAAAAAATGAATCCGAATTGTTTAAATTTATTACTAAAAGTTTCTTATGAAAATATATTAGCTAACGAGAAGTTATAATAAAAGTAAATTTATATTATATCTATATTGTAACTTATAGATTTTACTGATAAAATAAGTATTACTAATTTCATTTAAATACGGTAATTCGTAATTTGATGACTTTTTACTTTTTCTTTCATTAATGATTGCGATGACTTTGAAAATTACTGCATATATAATATTTAAAAAAGATAACTGTATCATTCACTAAAATAATTTTATCTAAAGTATTACTTCTTATATGATATGAAATAATCATAGGAAGGAATATCTAACTATATATTTCTTTGAGCCTGACTGTTTTTACTCAATTGAAAAATATAGAACGATGTTAAGTCTTAAATCTGCAGGACGACTGTATTCTACTGTATCATCGAAACATACATCAAAATTTAGTTGGAATCAGAATAGAGTTAGATATGGTTTTATTGGTGTCACTGCATCATTATTTGGTTTATATGGTGTTTATATGTTTTTAAAAGAAAAAAATAACAGTGGATTAAATAGATTAGATTTCACAGAATATAAAATTAGTTACAAGAAAGATATTGATGATGAACATTTTTTAATGGAGCTTACTCCCAAGAAAACGCAATTTCAAAATTTGTGGAAAGATATTGGGTCAACAAAAATTTGGTCAATACAAGTAAAACAACCTGAAATTATGGTTGTTAGACATTATACACCTCTACCTTTGAAGTATGTTGAATCGGCGGATGAGATAATGCCAATAAATGGTGAAGATAATGCCAATGGAAGTTTATTTTTTTATATTAAACAGTATGAATCAGGTGAAGTAGCAAGTTGGTTACATACACTGAACATCAATGATACAATTGAATTGCGTGGGCCTTATATTGATTACGAATTGCCATTAGAGAGTGATGAATTGGATAGTATTGAATCATCGTCATTTGTTGTAAAACCAAATAAAGATAATAATCAAATACAAAATTTAACTAATTATAAACCAATAGATATGTTAATGTTTACAGCTGGAACTGGCGTGGATCCAGCTTTACAACTCTTGTTGAATAATTCCCCATGCATAGGTAAAATCAAATTATTCCATTCCTGCCAAAGTATATTGGAACTTGGGCCACTTTATAAATATTTAGAAGCATTTGAGAGCTCCGATAAAATTGATTTACAATTGTTTCAATCTCACTTAAATCAGAGGCTAGATTGCTCAGACACGAAATTACTTAACAGTATTCCAAAGCCTTTCACAAACAATAATACTTTAACAAATGAAGAAAATAGAAATATTTTTACTCCCTCATTATCTTTAGTATGTGGTCCTGATTCGTATATCGAAGCAATAGCAGGAGCTAAGGTTGGTCTATCACAGGGATCTATTGGGGGGATTCTTAAAGAAAAAGAATGGGATAGTAAAAATGTATTTAAATTATCTTAGAGATATTTCATTGATAATATATTCATGTAAATAATAAATAAATAAATAATATGGGTCAAAACCTTACATGATAACAGATTGATTATTTTATATTACTATTTACTTATATCTATATTAAATTCTTTAATTAATTCCAGGGTATCTTAAACTTTTATATCCCCTCCCGGGAAAATGAATGTATAAGTTTAAATTAACTAGATGTGAAATAAGGTTAGGCTATAAAAGTTAAATGAAATATATAACATTTATGTAGTAATAATATGAATAAAGGGTTTAGATTAATTTATAACTTAAACAATTGAAGAACTAATTTAGATATTTTTACATCTTTTTTTGTTTGTTTTCTGTAAAAAGTAACTTAATTGAAACAATTTAACACATTAGAGAATATTAAAATTGAAAGAGATCTGAAATGTTAAAAAGAAACCTGAAACTAATATTAATTGCTAGGAGGTTTAAGGGAACTATTAAAGAGGTAGATTATAAATTAAATACGGATGCAATTTCTAATGGTGCAACAGTATTTAGCATGGTTCAACCAACCGGCAAATTTCATTTAGGAAACTACCTAGGTGCTACAAGAACTTGGAAAGATTTATCAGATTTGAAAAAGGATGATCAAAAATTAATATTCGGTATTGCTGATTTACATGCGATTACAATACCAAAGCTTGACGTTAAATCTTTTAAATCTTTTAGAGAGGAAGCTGTTGCAAGTATTCTTTCAACTGGTGTTGATCCAAAAAGAGCCATAATTATGTATCAATCACATATCCCCCAGCATTCTCAATTACACTGGATTTTATCAACATTTGCATCAATGGGTTATCTAAATAGAATGACACAATGGAAATCTAAGTCAGATATTAATGAGAAAGATGTATCTGATGAGAAGCTTGGTAGTGTAAAGTTAGGACTATTTTCGTACCCTGTCTTGCAAGCAGCTGATATTCTATTATATAAATCAACACATGTTCCTGTTGGTGATGATCAGTCTCAACATTTAGAACTGACCAGAACACTTGCTCAATTGTTTAACAGATCTTATAAAACTGATTACTTCCCACTACCTGTTACAACGTTTACTCCAACTAAAAAGATCTTGAGTCTAAATAACCCTGAAAAAAAGATGTCTAAAAGTGATTCAAATCAACAATCAACCATCTATCTCAACGATGAACCTGAAGAAATCAAGGTGAAGATAAGTAAGGCACTTACTGATAACATATCTGATAAATTTTATTTTGATACTACTGAAAGACCAGGTGTATCAAATCTCCTAAATATTGCAAGTGGTATACAAAGGAAGTCTATATTAGATGTTGAAAAGGATGTTTCTCAAATCACAAACTATAAAGATTTTAAAAACTATATAAGTGAGGTTATAATTGAAGAATTAAAAGCACCAAGGGAAGAATTCAAGAGACTTATGAAAGATCCTGACTATTTGAACTCCATTGTGGAACTTGGCAATGAAGAAGCAAGAAGAATTGCTCAGAAAAATATCAATGAAATCATGAAAATAATGGGTTTCATTTAAATTATTGTAAATGTTTATAATATTACTATGTACATATAACTGTAAATACTATCACTAATATTCAATGCAATTTATTCTATATGATATCATTTACCATACCAATGGCAGATGCATAACTGGTTGTAATTCTTTGGATTTGTCTAATATCAGAGCATGCTGTTAACACATTTTCCAAAAGAACTTTTCTTGGTTCACCTGCTAATATACTATTCTCAAGATCTCCACCATTGTATAGCCATTGCAATACATCGTTTAATCTATCAAAATATCCTAGTTCACTTATACGTAAACAATATAATATTAATAATCTAGAAAACTCTTCAGATTCTTCCAATTTTAATGTAACTAGAATTCTATTTTCTAAATGAGATAATGTGACGATTTCTTCTATATTCTCATAGCCTTCTTTCATTAAAATAGTTCTTGCAAATCTTTGTATATTTTTTATTCTACCTTTTCTCACTAATTCATCGTTTGTTTTACGCTCCATATAATTGACTATACTATCTTTTTGGTTTTTAATCAAATTCATTAATTCTGAGGCGCCATAAGAATCTGATTTATCAATTTTACCAGATTTGGACCCCGAGAGATTCGTTTGGTTGGTCATGTCCCAATATTGGGATCCATACGCCCACCAACCATCGCTCACAAGGGTCCAAGTTTCCATATCTTTATCAAACATATACCCATCACCGTTACTTAAAGTTACTAAAGGAATTCCTTTATCTGTAACACAGCATAAGGTAATGTTTTCTGCACGTGTCAAGATATCGTCAGAATATCTTAGTGAAGGGTTTAGCAAAGGATAAATATTAGTGATTGGGAAAGCTAATTTCTTCTTTTCCAGATCCCAACAATATAGTTCACCAATACATGTTATACATAATAAATATTTTGATGACGCTTCCAAGAAACTGCAAGGAACACCGAGAATTAACGGTGGTAACAATCTTTTACCTGAGTCGGAGTATACATAAATACTGCCGTCATCTGTTGCACATGACCAAAAAAAATCACCAGCTGTACAAAGTGTCACGTATTTTGGAATGAAATCCTTAAATATTTGCTTGCTGGTTTCATTTGTTTTCGATGTAAGCGTTATAATCGTTGGCTTCTGCTCATTACCAGATCCATTTTTGACTTCTAACACCAAATTTTTGTCAGGTAAATTACAGTAGTCAAATGAAACTCTTATTTTAGGGGTACCTAGTCTTACTCTGGAAAACGATACGTTAGATAATAACAAACCATTATCCAAGAAATCCATAGATTCTAATTCTTTCTTCTGTTTTTTCTTAATAATTTCCCCATTTGCATCCTCTTTGGGTTTTCTTTTCAAATCCTTTGGAACATTATATGCTGGGGCGTTGAAGTCCATAGTCGAATTTTTAATTGCAGATGGTGATGTCTCTATCATTGTTTTAACCTTTTTTGGCACAAGAGTGTTCACTTTCTTAACTTCTAGTTCGTTTTTATTAAATTCAGTAGTTTTGATGTTAGTAACTTTCTCACTTGATTTAACTTCTTTTATAGTGCTCTTTTTAGAACAATCAGATGATTTTGTCACTTCAAGAGCAACTTTTTTCCCAGTTTCAGTTTTTACCTTCTCTGTCTTTTGAGAATTTATTTCTGAATTAGAAACTCCTGTATCCTTGGTTGACTCTTCCTTGGATTCAACGCTTATTGGTTTCTGGTTTTCATTTTCTTCTTTTACTTTATCGTTAGAAGTTTTTACTGTCGTGATATCAGATACCGGTAATAACCTATTTTTCTTTATCATATTGTTTACCTCAGATTCATGTAATTCATCACCGAGGTCAGATTGTTGAAATGCAAAATTATATAGAACATTGTCATCTGAAATTGCAAATATTGTTAAACCATTATGAGACCAACATATGTCTTTAATAGGAGTCTCAGATACCTTCAAAGCATTGAATAGAGGTTTGACACGTTTTGTATTCCAAACAAGTATAGTACCCGGTACACTACCGGATGTGGCAACTAGATTATATCTTGTCTTTATATTCTTTTTAACATTCAATTTATTGTATATTACAGGAGAAAATTTCAGTACAGGATTTGATAAAAATGGCGGTATTGTTAATGTTATAGCAACCTTTGATGGATCATTTCTATCAAGGAATAAAATCGACCCAAGTTCTTTAAGTGGATCGACATCAGATTTCCTATTTTTATCATCTGATTTATTTGAATCCTTTGTATTTTTATCTTTGACATAACCATCAGAATTAATAATAGGTATTAAATTACCTGTAGGTGGCATATTTATTCTGTAATTTATTGGGAACATATTTACTTTTAATGGTAATGTAGATATTAATTTATGGTTACCTTCGGAATTAATTTGGTAAAATCTTACAGTATTGTCTAAAGTGAACACAGTAAAAAATTGACCCATTGGATCAACTATACCAGTAATGGGTTTTATTGAATCAGCGAAATTAATTTCAGATAATTTTTTCATAGTTTTTGAACTAAACAATAAAACTTTATTCTTATTATTAATTATAATAAAAATGATATTTAATACTGGATCGAATTTCATATCATTAATAACAGAGATTTCTTTTTTCCCTTGGTATAAAACTTTTGGTCTAGGTTTTAATTTATTTGCTGGTGAGCAGTTATTATACCAATCTTCATAGTATATTAGTTTATAACTTGAACCAACAACTAATGTTTTTGTACCATTTTCACCTATGCAATGAGTAGCAAATTTTAAATTATTGTAATCATCATGATTGATATTTTTAACAGAAATTACATTCGATATGTCTAGATTAAAATCTTCTTTTAACTCTTCTATATTAATTATATCAAATGCAGCATCTATTATCTTTCGTTGTGACCAAACTGAAATTTTACCATTATTTTTAATCATTATCAATTTATCCTCAATTGATTCCAATGCGTTAACATGACTAGAATCAGTCAACCCAATTGGATACTTTAAAAGTTTCATTTTTTTTATTATTATTGTTACAATATGGATATATTTTATATCTTAAATTACAACACCAATTAAATTATCAATCGATATAAATTATCTGTATATTATGGGTACGTGACAGTATATATGTATATTAGGTGATCTTGTATAGAAACCTTAATTGAATAATTAAATGGAATATAGATATTAATGTATTAACAATAGTTTGGATTATATTATTTTAGTTTTCTTAACTTTATTTAAATATATTAAAAGGGTATCTATGATATTTTTAAAATTGTATATTAATAAATATGATTAATTACCTAAATTTGTTTAATTTATTTGTTGTTGTTTGTTTTTCATTAAGATTTTTTTTTGGTGATTTATCTTATTTACAGTGGGAAAGGAATAAATTTGAAAAAGTCAAAAATTGAAATTTTAAAAAAAATAAATTATTAAAAATATAAAAAAATAATTGAATTCTCTAATTAAAGATAGATGTAATTACAATATTATAAAAGGTTTACTTTCAATCTGTTCTTATCTTTGTCAATATTTGCAACCATAAGATTTCTAAGCTATATTGTATATATTTAAATAAATTGAAACCATCTTATCTAATTTGATTTAATTAATATTTTTTTTTTACTTCTCCAAAGGAAAAAGAAGAGATAACAGATAAATTTTTTTTTCAATTAGACAATTCAATAATAATTCTTAATAATATTAAACAATGGCTGACGAAACTGTGGATGTCAAGATGCAAGATATTTCCAAGACTGATGTTGCTGAAGATTTAGAAGGAGAAACTGATTCATCTGAATATGTTGAAATGTGGATTGATTTATTTTTAAGTAGAAAAGGTAATGAATACTTTTGTGATATTGATCCAGATTATATTACTGATAGATTTAATTTGATGAATCTACAAAAAACAGTCACTAAATTTACACAAGTAATCCAATATATAATCGATGAATTAGATGAGAGTATCTTAGAAAAATTATCACCAACAAAATTAGAACAATTAGAATCAGATGCTCGTAAAGTTTATGGTTTAGTTCATGCAAGATATATAATTACCATAAAAGGTTTACAATCAATGTTAGAAAAATATAAAGACGCAGATTTCGGTAGATGTCCAAGAGTATATTGTAATTTCCAACCATTATTACCAATGGGTTTATATGATGTACCAGGCATGGATAGTGTTAAACTATACTGTCCATCATGTGAAGATTTATATTTACCAAAATCTTCAAGACACAATACAGTAGATGGTGCATATTTTGGTACAAGTTTTGCTGGTATGTTTTTACATACATTTCCTGAAATTGTACCAAAACATGTAATCAAAAAATATGTACCAAAAGTATTTGGATTCGAATTACATAAACAAGCACAATTAGCACGTTGGCAAGAACTTCAAAGATTGAAATTAGAAAAACATTTAAAAGAAATTGATGTTGATTTATCAAAAAATGGAGGATTTAAAAAATGATTAGACATTTTTTTTTGCAACGATAAAGAAAAACAGAAATCATCTAAGACATAGTTATATAAAACAATTGAAAAAAATAAAAAAAACTTAATAATAAATAGCATAAATTAATTAAGTTTATTGTTTATAATGTATACTTTTTAATAAACGATAAAAATTAAAAGTTCTAGACACTCAATGAACATCAATTGAGACAGAAATAATAATTTTTCAGTTACCACACCCAAAAAAAAAAAAAATAAAACAGAAACAACGATTACTGTAAATGAAAAAAAAATTTTGAACTATTAATTGTATGAATAATAGATTGAAAAATTAGTAGTTAATTCAACTCCATTAAAGTTATCAAAACTACTCAATTTTCCAATCTATTATTCTAATGTTGTATTATCCTATTGTTCTATTAGTTTTATCATTTCGAGTTAATTAATGGAAAGAGGTGTTTTGTAATCGACTTTTCAATTATTTCTAATTAAGCTGATGGAGAAATTAACGTAGTCATAGAAGTCATTTAATTACTTTTTTAAATTTTGGAACGGGTTTTTTTAGTGGTTTTTTTTTCATTATTTACGGTCATTATCTTTAGAGTGATTAAAATAAAAGTGATGAGGTTTGCTAATGGAATAGAATAAAAATGTAAACTTGGATTATAAATGATTTGATATTTTAAATAATATTATATAAAAAGATATTTATAATTATTTGTTATTTAAAATTAAGATATTGTATTAGTGAAAGTTTGAAAAGTGTAAGAGGAAAAGACTACAAAATCAAATTAAAAATAAATAAAATAAAAATTAAGGTATTTTTGTATTTTCTTTCGTAATGATTCTATCAATTTTTATTGTTAATGGTATGACATGTTCATCGTGTAGTAATATGATTATTAAACAATTAAATAATTTAGATGGTATTGAATCTGTCGAAATTTCTTTGGTTACAAATGAGTGTCATGTTATCTATGATGAAAAAACTGTATTTAAAGAAAGTTTAATTGAAACTATTGAAGATTGTGGGTTTGATTGTGAATTTGTTAAAGATGAAAAAATTGGAGACTTGATTGATGGAACTGATATTATGGAAGGTATTTTAACAGTCGAAGGGATGACATGTTCTGCATGTACCTCTACTATCATTAATCAAATTAATAAATTAAATGGTATCGAATTAGTTGAGGTTTCTCTGGTTACGAGCGAATGTTATGTACATTTTAATAAATTTTTACAAAATATTGAAAATATTAAAGAATGTATAGAAGATTGTGGGTTTGATGCAAGTATAATTAAGATTAATGATTTGAATGATAAAACTACGGATAAGAATTTATTTAGAGTCGTTTCGTTAAAATTAATGAATACGAATGACACTATTGATATAAATCAATTAGAAAATATGTTCAATGATAATATTGAATACGGTGAAATTTTGAATATTAATCAAATTAATAATATAATAACAATTAAATATAATTCAAAAAATATTACAATAAGAAAATTAGTGGAAATTTTAGAACAATTAGATTATACCGTTTTACTGAATAAAAATTTGGAAAATGATGATCAATTAAGGTTATTATCAAGAATTGAAGAAATTAAATTTTGGAAATCAAATGTAATCATATCTTCATTGCTATCAATTATAATACTTCTCATTTACATGATTTTACCATTGATGTATCATCATCTAATTGAAAATCACATTTTCCCTTATAAACTAGTTAAATTCATTCCAGGGTTATTTTATAGGGATATAATAGGTTTGATAATAACAAGTTATATTCAATTTGGTATTGGGAAATTTTTTTATAAAGCTGCTTGGACTGCATTCCAACATGGTTCGGGTACAATGGATACATTAATCTGTATGTCCACTTCACTTGCATATTTCTTTTCAATATATTCAATAATAAAAAATTTAGGCTATCACGATGAAAAACAAAAACCACCAAATGTATTATTTGGTACTTCAGTAATGTTAATAACGTTCATATCATTTGGTAAATTGCTAGAAAATAAAGCAAAATCAAAAACTTCAACTGCATTATCGAAATTAATTAATTTGACGCCATCAAGTTGTGAATTAGTAGAAAATATAAATGATCCAGAGTCTTTTGTTGAAATTCCTGCAGATTTCTTAGAAGTCGGTGATACAGTTGTAGTAAAACCTGGAATGAAAATCCCTGCTGATGGTATCATAACAAAAGGTATCACAGAAATAGATGAATCCTTTATGACAGGTGAACCTGTCCTCGTTACCAAAAAAGAAGGTGATGCAATCATTGGTGGTACCGTCAATGGTTCAGGCCATTTTTATTTTAAAGCAACTAGCGTCGGTGAAGATACAAGATTATCTCAGATTATTAAAACAATAAAAGATGCACAATTAGCAAGAGCACCAATTCAAAGATATTCAGATTATATTGCTTCTATATTTGTTCCTGTTATTCTACTTTTAGCTATAATGACATTCGTATTTTGGGGTTTTATATGTTTAAAATCCTATCATATGCCAAGTTTTATTTCCAACAATGCAAATGGGAAATTTTATATTTGCTTACAAATTGCAATTTCTGTTGTTGTTGTTGCGTGTCCGTGTGCTTTAGGTTTAGCTGCTCCAACTGCCATTATGGTAGGGACTGGAACAGCCGCTGAAAATGGAATTTTGATTAAAGGTGGTGATATAATTGAAAGATTTAATAAAATCAGTGCATTTTTATTTGATAAAACTGGCACTTTAACCACTGGTGTAATGACAGTTCAAAAGTTTATCACTTTATTCGATTCAACTTTTGATAATCATACTATGAATTTAGTAAAAGTAGCTTCAGAAATAAGTGACCATCCAATGTCAAAAGCCATTACACAATATTGTAGTGAATGTTTAAGCAATACAGAAGATAAAATTCCAGTATGCACTATTATCAATTCAGAAATAGTAGTAGGTAGAGGTTATACTTGTGAAATCAAATCAGGAGATCAAATTTACAATGTTGCAATTGGTAGTAAAAAGATGATATCAAATAAGCTTGATGGAGTTGAAATGCAAGAAAATGAAATATTTTCATATTCTTATTTATCAATTAATGAAAAAGTAATTGGTAAATTTGCAGTCACGGATACAGTAAGAGAAGATTCTTATGAAACAATAAAATATTTAAAAAATTTAGGTTACCAATGTTATATGGTTACTGGTGATATAAATAATTCGGCACAATATATTGCGTCGTTGGTTGGTATTGAGCCACATAATGTTCACAGTGAAATAACACCTCAAGGTAAAGCTAATATAATTGAAAGGATCAGATATGAAAATAACGATTGTGTGGCATTCGTTGGTGATGGTATTAATGATTCTCCGGCTTTAGCTATTAGTGATGTCGGTATTTCATTATCAACTGGTACTGATATTGCTATGGAGGCTGCTGATATTGTCATTATAGCTGATGAACAAAATAATTCAAATTCAATGAAAAAAGTCGTATATGCATTGGACATATCAAAAAAGACATTTAAAAGAATTAAGATGAATCTATTCTGGTCTATATTTTATAATACTTTCATGATTCCAATAGCTATGGGAGCATTATTGCCTTGGGGTGTATCATTACATCCTATGTCAGCAGCTTTTGCTATGGCAATGAGTTCGGTTAGTGTTGTTTTAAGCTCTTTGGTATTGAAACAATGGAAACCATTCCCATTACAAGAACCAGGTGTCATAAAAGGAGCTAAAGTAACAATTGCAAGAAAATTATCTTCTTTATTTAAATTCAGGTCATCTAGAAGAAGGTCGGATGATATCGAGTTGCAACAACATCTTGTATAGGTATTTCCAGAATGCTAAACATATTAAACAAATATTTTTTAAATTTTCACTAATTAAATAAAACTATAAATAATAACTAATAACTAATGCATAAAATTAATAATTTAAAATTATTTTTAGGTAATTAACATTTTGAATTAAAATGTTTGAAATCAATTCAAAACATAATTTTTTTACAATTTTTTTGTTTTTAAAATTGTTGTTAAGAAATTGATAATTATTAATATTATTCATCTTTTTTGTTATTGAAGTATTTAACTATAATTTATCAATAATTTAATAATCATTCAATTGATCTGTTATGTTGAAATTACATAGGCTACTGTTCACAGCCATAGTTAACTTGAACTTTTATTCTATCGTTCCGGATGTTTCTCTGGGCTCGTTAAACAATGAAAATTTCCGGAATGAAAATATAACAAAATTAGAAACAAAAATTTAAGTTTTTGTTTCATTGTAATGGTACTGGTAATTGTCTTTTGTAATTATATAAAGTTAATTTGTAATATATAAAAGAATCAACAATAAAGTAATAATATTTCTTTGTTATTTTTTTTTAAATCACTAATAAATTCTGTTTGTTGAAATCTTACATTTTTACAATTATAATTAATAAAAAGGGGTATCTGATCGATTAAAACAAAGAAAGCAAAGAAAAATAGCATAATATGTCTGATAAAGTCGAATTAGAAAACAAGGAACAAATCGAAGATGTTGAGGATGTTCCATTAGGAGACGATAAACCTGTCGAAGAAACAACTGAATCAGTCCAAGACAAAGAGGAAACCGATGCTACCAAAGTTGAAACTGAAACTGAAACTGAAGTTAAAGATTCTTCTGTTGCCGATGATGAAGCTGTTCCTCCACTACCAGTTAGAAAACCTACTGAAGACTTACCTGTCTCTAGTGAAGTTACCACCAATCCATTATTTAAACAATTAAAAGATGCTTTCCCAAACGTTGAAGATACTTATATTAATGCTATTTTAATTGCATCTCAAGGGAATATGGATTCATCATTTAATTCATTATTATATATTTCTGACCCAAAAGGTTCTGGAATTCCTATTCCAACTAAACCAATGGCAACTGGCAATTCACAAAGAACCGCTAGAAATAATATGTCACAATATGAACAAGATGAATTATTAGCACGCCAATTAAATGAAAAATTCAATTCATCTAAAAATGGTAGAAAATATGAACGTGACGAACAAAAACGTAGTAATGCCAGAATGAATGAAATGAGAAGAAGACAAGGTAGTAGGATGTCGGAAAGTGAACGTCGTGAATATTATGATGAAGATGATGATAGTTGGTCTCAATTTGTTGAAAAAGATTTACCAGAATTTAGAGATATGGCCAATAAACAAATCCAAGAGACAGCAAATAAATTAAACAATTGGATTGGTGGGATCAGAAAAAATTTCGGTAATAATTATAATGATTTTGATCCACAAGAGAATTTATTTGATGAACCAAGACAATATAATCAAAATGATTATAAGAATAAAACTAGAACCAATAAACAAACAAATGATAGATTCAATTCATTTGGTGCACGTGTTGGAGATGATTCATTAGAGAAACACGGAATTTCATTACGTACAGATGAAGATTTAGAAGATATACCACCACAATTACCAACAAGAACTAAAACAAATAATTCTGTTGAAAATAAAGGCAATGTCACACCAGATACTAAAAAAAACATTGTAGCACAAACAACTTATATTGACACACCAGAAACTAAGAAATATCAAACCATGAACCCTGAACCAATGACAACAACACCAACCAAGATTAAAATGGATATTAATCCAGATGATGATGATTTCTTAATTAATAGTGATGATGAAATATAATTGAGATAAATAAATTAGTATAAATCATTGTATTATAAATAAATCATTGTTTACGACAGTCTTATGCAAATATATAAAAAGTCTCTTATTAAGTGTCAATTGCTTTAACAGTTGATAATAATAAACGCTGTTTGTTAATGAAAAGGAGGTTTTCAAGAGAATAATAAGTACATATGTTTATTAAATCGAACACCAAAATCAGTATAAATTTAATTGTGGTTTACAAAAAAAAAAAAAAAAAGAGGGAGATGTATAGGGGGAGAATTGTAAGCGTGGTATGGCTGTGATTATAAATTTTATGGGCTTAAAAGCACTAAAAAAACCAATCGACCGGGTCACACGGAGTTCGATAATTTAGTATCTCTTTCACAATTTCTAAGATAAAAAAGCAGTAATTTTATTAAAATTATGGTATCGAGAGCAAGCGCTACCATAATACAATAAAAATATTACTTTTAATATGTAGAAAAAACTAATACAGAGAAATAAACAAAGTACAAATTATATTAGTTTTCTATTACAATTCAATAATTAACAAAAATTTCACTCAAAATTAAAATAATATCCACTCAACCTAACTCTTTTACAAGGATAACAATGATGATAACAATGATAATTACAATGACAAGGATTATTGTTTAAACTTTCAGCTTTGTCTTGTTTTGTTTTGTTTTTATTTCAATTTTTTAAAATAACTTAACTATGTATTTTTACTATGTATATTTTATATTCGTATTTTATTCTAATTTTTTTCTTCTTAATTTAATTTTTCACATAATTAAAAAAAAAAGCACATGAAAAATTTCCATAAGAAAAAAAAAATTTCTATACAATATGGGAAATTTATACAAGGAATAATTAAGTTAAATATAATATGTATATTTGTAAACTGTTTGTAATTAATATATTTATAACATAATAAGAATAAAATCAATATTACTTACTACGTATAGAAGTTAAAACTAATCATAGCATTCAATCAGATATATATTTTTATTAAATGCAAAATATTGTTACTCAAGTTTCACAAGGTAATGAACAAAATTATTTAATTAATAATTCAAATGATCAATTTAATGATACAGATAATGGTAATTCTTTGATTCATTTGAATATTCAAGAACACCATTATTTCTTAACAAGAGATCAATTGATGTCATTACCTGAATCGTTATTATTATGTTTGTTTCCTTCTGGTGTCTTTTTAGATAGATTGGGACAAGTTATTACAAATTTAACGCCTAATGATGAAGTTTATATTAATGATTTCTCACCGGTTTGTTTTGAATACATGATAGAAGTTTATTTGAAAGCTTATGATGATTTAATTAATTTCCCTGTTTCAAACTATTTTAATTTATCAATAGATAATAACAACATACCAAATAATAATTATTTACACACATCTGAAGATGAATTATTACATGATAAACCTGTCATTATTGTATTGAGAGAAGATTTGGATTATTATTGTGTACCACAAGTTAAATTTCAATTCGAAATCGATTCAACATTATCACAACAAATTACTGAAGGTGATATATTACATCATTTAATGAGTGAAATTAAGATAGCTGCTGGCAATTATCTTTCTTCCAAAAAATCAATCTTTGCGGGTTTGAAATCATCAAATAAAACAAAAAATATTTTAAAAAATTTAAATATAAATTCAAATGAAAATAATAACGATAATAACGAAAATAATAACAGTAATAATAGTAATGAAGTTGATGGCGACGACCATGATGACGATGAGGAGACTACAAAATTAGGTGCTGCTGAACAACATTTAATGGATATGTTATGTTCAAGTGGATTCGACATAAAATCAGAATGGGGTAATAGAACTCAAGAACACGGTAAAACAATCATAAGTTCATTATCATTATGTAGAATCTATAATGAAACTACAGAATCTTTTAGAAATAAATATACAGAATTGGTTAAACAATGGGAGCAAACAAATATTAAATCAAATAAAAATCCTCTACATAAACCTCAACTTTATGATATAATTGAAAAACCAGATTTAAATACAAAATTGTTATTATTTTGGAGAAAACCTGCAAGAAAATGTTGGTGGGGTGGTGAAAGTGTTGAATTAGAAGTAGAAGTATACGGTAATTATATTAAAGATAATTCAAATGACAATGTTAAGACAATTAAATTAGTTGCACCATTAAAAGATGATGGATCAGAATTACAAAAAGTCAAAATACCATTAAAATTGCATATTCGTAGAGTATGGACTTTAGAATTAAGTTTAATTGGTATGCAATAATTTAATCAAGTAGACATTAATAAGAAACAGGAACCCAAAAAAATAAAAAAACTGAAGTAGAAAAATGATACGGTTATCTGAAATGTAGCATTCTCACTGTAAATGAAATTTGATTTTTTTTTTAGATTTCGAAATAATATAAAACAAAAAACATAATGAGAATTTACTAACGTAACGAAAATAATCTAATATCAATTATACTTTTACATTAAAAGATATTGATAATTTAAATGCATTCATATGTAGGTATACAAATATACAAAACTCACACATAATTATATATAAATTAATAAATTAATACTTATTACTATACGAATCATAATGTACGAGCACCTTTTCCATTTTGAAATTCTCACCACCGCAAAAAAAAAAAAGTATTGAAATTGGAAAAAATATTAGAATAAAATTAGTTTTGATTAAGTATTAAGGATATAAGTATGTATGACTTAGTAGAAGAAGAAAAAATATTTTATTTCTGTTAAATAATTATTAGATTTGAATTACTGAAATATATATTACGTAAAAAAATAAGCAAGCAAAGAAAAACAACATTATATCAATTCAATAATCAATCATGTCCGGTATGTTCAATGTTCCAGGTTCAATTCCAAATAAACCAAAATCCAAATTTGAACAATTCAAAGAATCTCCAATGTTTACAGTATTAGTCAATGGTACATTTTTCATTGCAGGTGTTGCATTTATTCAATCACCATTAATGGAAATGTTAGCACCAGAATTATGAAAAACCAATGCAAGAAATAAAACATACATAAGCATAAGAGAACCTAGTCATTGATAGTTTAACAACCATATATTAATCATACTAATCTATATATATATATATATATATGAGATACGAAACATGTACATAACAAATAAATTATATAAACCTATATTTATAATTATATCTAATAAAAAACAGTATTATTATTATTTATTGTTATTGTTTTATTTTTTTACTTATTGACAACTATAGCACTATTATATAAAAGTTTTTTTTTAAAAAACAATATTAGAATTAATCTTGTAAAACAATGTATAAAGCATATAACATACCTGGGAACCAGATACAAATAGTTAAAACAATATCAATTATACATTCTTTACCCCAACCTTTGACTAAAAAGACAGAAACTGGTGGTAAAAATAAAGCTAAGATGATATTGATAATTTTAGCGGCATCCATTTTATTAAATTGAATTGTATGTTTGTTTTAAGTTTATTTTATTTTATTTTAAAAGTAAATTAAAATAATATATGGTATATATAAATTGTATAGTAAATCCTTTATTTTTATATATTGAAAAAAAATCACTTAATTTACAGTTCAAATTATATATAAACTCATCTTAAGCAAAAAAAAAAGAGAAAAAGAAAACTTCAATCACTTCATATAAAAAACAACAACAACAATAATATGGTGTACATCTTATTTACTAACAGTATCTTAATATTGTCACTATACATAATATATATTTTAAGGATACTGTTTTAATTAACTATGTAAATTTGCAATTTACATTATATTAGAAGTAAAACAAGACAAAACAAGACAAAACAAAACAAAAGATCAGTCAATTCGATGTACAAAAAATAATATTTAGTTTTTGTGTCTAAATACTTCATTGCTTCAGTACTATAAATTGTATTGTATTGCACATAGTATAATATAGTATAGCATAATATAATAATATGTACATCACGATACATCACATCACGGTACATATTTAAATGAGTATCAAATTTACCCGGTCAAGAATGTTTTCAATATTTTTGTGAAATTATTGTTTTTTTAAGGAATTTTCGAAAAAAGTGGAGGTGTAGGGTAACCGAGATATCTCCATACATTTTAAACATTTGTTTATTAATTACTAATTAATTACTAATTAATTACTAGTTAATTAGTAATTAATTATTATTGATTGGTTTACGTTTGGTTTGTTTTTTTGGTAAAACAATAAAAAAAAAACAAATTTATCTCACGGAAATAACTGTTTCTTTGTGGTCGTTGTTTAAAATTTTCTCTTTTCTTTTAATGTATGGAAACTTATTTTTTCATTCTTTTTAATATTTCCGTTTTATATTTTTTTGTTTTCGCTAACTTGGATTACTAATAAATTTTAATATTCGTTTTTAATATTGGTATACGTGTCGATATGAAAAAAAAATATTTTGTTTTCTTTATTCTTTTTTTTGTTTATATTTCAATAAAATATGGGACGGAAATAAAAAGTTTTTGCTTGAAACATTGAAAATTTTTTATTTCCGTTTTCTTAATATTGTTAAATACTATATAAACTCGTCGAAAAATATTTCATTAATTGAATTTATAATTTATTTGATTGCTTATTTATAACAATTTTTGAACTATCTCATCATTATATTTACAATCAAAAGTATAAATTAATAACAATAACAAATTTTCATAATGACTGAGTCAAGAAAATTAGATCTGGAAACAAGTTCTGCTGAATCAACTAATTCATTACCTTTACCTCAAGGAAATGATGAATTTGATGCTGAAAATTTAACTTCTGTTAGAGAATATGCTGGTGCAATGGATATTAATAGAACTTTTTCAAATACAATTCAAAATATAGACGAACTGAACCATACAATCACTAATGAAAAATATTATGAACTACATAAAGATGAAGAAAATAATTTAAATAAAAATAATATCCCAGAGAAATATGCATTTTGGGCACCGGAAATGAAAACTATTAGAATAACTTTAATTAAAACTTATTTTGAAAAAATGTTAGTATTAGCTTTAGTATGTTATACTATCATGTTGATTTATTGGGGTGCTACTTATCGTAGAGATAAATATTATCATAAAGTTAATATTTTAGCTGTGGTACAAGATGATACATTGAATTCAAGTGATAATGAAATTATTTCAACTTTAAATACAAATTTCACTAATGGTATTAATAGTATCCTAAAATCTGATCAAGTAGAAGGTACTTGGCATGTTTATAATCAATCATATTTCATGGAACGTCATCATTTACAAAATGTTTCACAAATTAATGATAAAGTTATAAGTTTATTACATGACCAAAAATATTGGTTAGCAATCGATTTCGGTCATAATATCACTTCATCTTTAGTCGATTCCTTGACAAATACAAATTCCTCAGATTTATTCACTTCAACAAATTTTATCAACGTCTATTACGAATCTGGTAGAGACCCTACAAATTTAAAATCAGCAATTCTACCTTTATTACAAGCTGCTGAACCTATTGTAGCAAACTTCTGGACAAATGATTTCTTACAACAAAATGTAATTCCAACTTTAGAAGAAAATAATTTAATACCCACAAATATATCAACTTCAACTTTTAATGCAAAACTTATAAGTGCTGGTGATTTCGCATTTAATTACATTGATTATAGACCTTTTACAGATGCTGTTTTATTATCACCTTTACAAGTTGGTTCAATTTATACCCTGATTTTAACAATTTTGCAATTCGCATTATGGGGTAAGACTCATGGTATGGTTGGTCAGAAATTAAAGTTACCACAATTGTTTATTTATCGTTTCTGTGTTATGTCTGCTAACTTATTTTTATTATCTTTATTCTTTTCGTCAATTTCCGCAGTCTACCAAGTAGATTTTACTCTAACTTTTGGTAAAGGTGGTTTCGTCGTTTATTGGATGACTACTTTTTTGACTATGATGGCCTTGGGTGGTGCTAATGAAAATGTTGTCGGTTTAATCATTGCTTACGATGCCGCTTATTTAGCTTTGTGGATTATTTCATTCATTATTTTAAATATTTCTGTTTCTTTCTTTCCAATGGCATTGGAAAGTAATTTTTACAGATTTGGTTATATGATGCCTATTCATCAAGCTGTTGAACTATACAAGGTTATCTTCTTAGATTTAACTAAAACTCAAATGGGTAGAAATTATGGTATCTTAGTTGCTTGGATTGCATTAAATACAGCAACTATGCCAATCTTCATGAAATTAACAGGTGAAAAAATGAGAAAGACAGCTACTGAACAAATGGCTGCTGCAATTAAGAGAGCAAAAGAGTTGGGTGAAATTTAAGGAACCCAAACTAAGAAAAAATAAAAAGACATTATTAAATAAAACATTAAATTTGCCTTTATTAAATTCTATTAATTACTTATAGATTTATTTACTTATATATTTGACATTCTGTCAGGTTTCCAATCTAACCCAAGTCTTTGATAGACTTCAGATTGACAATGTGACCATATATCAGCTTTTTCTTCTGTAGTTAATGAAATTTTACCTATTTTGTTATTTAACATATGGTTTGTATTATTAGTTTCTGGAATATTATTATTGTTATTGTCTGAACTTAGATCTGTTTCATTTCTAAGCGGTGATGAATTTGCATGCACTGAGGTATGATTCTTTTTGAATGACTTCCGTAGTAGTGAGTACGACAGTTTACCTTTATTTGAATTTATTTTGTTATTACCTTCTTCGACATTTTCTTCTTCCGTTATGGTGTATAAAGGTAATCCACTTGGTGGGGGCATATGAGATCTCTTTAGATTTGAACTTCTTTGATAATTTATGTATTGTTGTTCTTGTTTCCATTTTTTAAATTGTGAGCATTTTTGTTTAAAATCTGATCTACATTGTGTCTCTACTGCTAAATTCAATAAATAATTTTCTATAATATTTCTCCATTCTGGTTTTGTTAAATGCAATTCATGTTTATTTATTTGGTTTTGTGGTATACCTCTTTGTAATAAGTTCTCTTCGTACCTTTTTCTTGCTAATGCAACTGTATATCTTGCGGAAGTAGATCTAAATTCGTAATCTAGATTTGCTTCTTTATATAAATCTGAGGTTATTAGTGTCTCTATTATGAATTCATCACTTGAATTTAATGGTAATAATTGAAATCTAAAATTAATGCTGGAGGTATTTGAATGATCATTCGGTAATGTTACAATTGGAAAATTATTTCCCCATTCTGCTTTTAATTTTTCTACTATTAATAAAGATCTTATATCATTTAAATCCCAATCCATTAATTCTCTCTTTGTAAATTTTGGTCTACCGTTATGAAATAGATCCAATGGATTTGACATTAGAATCTCTGGTGAATACATATCATAAAAAGTTTTTGGTAAAGCATCTTCTAATGTAATTGTAATAATACGTTTTTCAATAGAGTCTGAAGTATTTGTAAATTGGCTAAATTGAGAGTTTAAAGTTAATTGGTTTGAAAAAATCGATGATTGATTAGATGCATCACTATAAACACTTGCGACATCATTATACTGTTGTGAATGTAAACTTTGTTGTGTATTTGATAATCTGTTATTATTTTTAGAAAATAATAATTTCTTTTTAATTGTATCTCTTGCTCTTTCTGAATATTCTGCTGGTGTATTAACAAAACTAGGAGAATTTGTATTCATTGTAGCTTTTGTCATATATGAACTGTTCATTGTAAACCCATTAGATTGTTGTTGTCTTTAATTGAAGTTTATTCTAACAAAGATTAGTAATTATCTTCCGTATTAATCTATCCTTGTTATGGTATATTGCAAAAAATAAAAATTATTATCTTCTATATAAAAGAAACCCACAAATGTTAAGATTTATCTTCTATATAGTATTATAGTTGTAATCTATGAAATCTTGACTTGTATATATTATATATATTCTATATTGTAAATAATTGAACATCATTAAAAACAAAAATAAATGAAAATAAAAAATGTTTATATATTATAACCATCTCATTATGTTTTTTTTTTTTTTTTTGTAATTTTTCAAAAATATTCTATTATCCGTAAATGATAATTTAATATTAATTTTTCCAAACAAGAAAAATTTATAAACAAATAGAAATTCCGAGATTTGAGAAAAATAAACAATTTCGAAAGGTTTTATGATTTTTTAAACCAAACCAAATTCGAAACCAAACCAAAGATCCGTACAATAAATCAAGTTATTTTTTTCATAATAAAAATTTAAATTACTAAAATAAAAATTATAACTTGAACATGACAACTGCGGATATTTGTGCGTAAGTATGTTCCCACCAATAGATCCATATAGAAAAAAAAATGAAAATCAGTATTTTGTTCAGAAGCCACCGTGGTGGATTGTCTTTTTTTTTGTATTCTATATTCATAAAAGAAAAACAACACATATATAATGTTGTGTTGTTGTCATGTTTTAAATAGACTATACCCTCAGATAATTGTGTATAAACGACATTCTTATATTAGTTTTTCTCTGTGGTTTTTATTTGTTCTTTGTTTTTTTTTTTTTAAAAAAAATGTTTTTCTACAGCATTTGGTTAGTTACAAACGGTTTAACAGTATATATTTTTCATTTCAAAATTGTGGAACAACTTCATCTTTGTTAATAATTGCCGTACAAGAAAAATCAAAAAAATTTAATCCATCGATATCGCATCCTGTCCGGAACATTTACAACCAATTATAATAATTTCAAAGACAAAAACAAAACACATAAAAATTCTGTCTACATTTTGTGTGTACTGCCATTCTATACCATATTGTATTATATTATATCGATCGCCCCCTCCAACCTTCTCCTAACACTGTTACTCAATTTTTATTTAAGTTAAAAATCATGTCAAATGCTATTGTTTCTCCGTGATTACCTCTTTTTTTTTTTCACTATTATAGATTAAACATCAATCAATATTATCAATTTATTTTTTGGTAGATTAAGTCATTGATTTTTCCAATTAGTCTCGGATAAATCCATTCCGAAGAATTGTATATGTTGTCAGGGTTTAGGATCCAGGAATCGGCAATAGAATTAGGGTTTATAGTATTTAGGGTTCGGCTGTAAAACCCTATGCTTATTGAAATTTTTCATGTTTTTAACCTTAATTATAGAAATATTAATATATAATAAATATAATATTAGGACTACTTAAGAATGGATATATTATATGTTTGTATGATAATAATATTAATATATGGATTTATTGATGTGAAAATTAACATGCTAAATTCAATTTAATATAAAGAATACAAACAATTTTATTCAAATGTATATTAATTTAATATTACTATAATGTTTACATCTTTTATAAAGAGGGATAAACTTATATTAAACTCAAAGAGATTTAAATTATTTTATTCAACAACTAAATCCGTACCATTAAGAGACTATTATGAATCTATTAATATTAATTTAAACAAAAATTTAAATTATCATAATAGTAAAAAAAATAATGAAATTGTTTTAGATAATAAATTTTTTATTAAAAAATTTGGTAATGAAAATTTACATTATTTTGAAAATTTAAATAGTTTTAATCCAATTTTAATTAATTCAATTGCAAGATTTTTTATTATAAATTATAAATTAAATTATTATCCATATTATGATTTAAATTTAATTAATATTTATACTGATTTAAATCAATCATTAAATTATATAAATAAATTATTAAATTTTTATAAAAAAATTTTATCAATTGAAATGTTTTCAAAAATTAAAATTTATTTATTACCTTTATATCAATATGATTTCAATAAAAATTTAAAATTAAATTTGCCAAATAATATTGTTTTATTAAAAGATTTATCATTGTTAATTTATTCAAATGATAGTAATTCAATTAATCCACAAATTAATAATTTAATTATTGAAAATGATCCAATTTATATTTTATTATTTAATGACGTTATCAAATATTTGGCTCATGATACAGTTACTTATTCAAAAAATGAAAAAATTTGGAAACAATTGTATATTAAAAATTATCAACAATTAGACACTGATCCATCATATTATTTCGTTGAAAATGTTGATTTCGAATGTAAACAAGCAATAGATTATTATTTTGATAATAATATTAAAAATGCAATGCCAAATAAAGTTTATAATATTCCAACAAGGTTAATTCAATTATTTCAATTACTAAATAAAAATTTCCCAGAACATAGATTATTTGCATTGGATAATCCACTAAGAACAAAAAAAGAATTTTGGGAAAATGTAACTGATTATTTATTACCCTTTAGAAACAAAATTACAAATTATAAAGGAAGCAAATTAATAATTAATAATGATAATACAATATCATATAATATGAATTTTAAAATTTTACAAAATATCTATAATAAAATAAATGAACCTGAAAAAATGTTTAATATGGAAGAATTAGGAACGTTTATTGCTCAGTATTCAAGCATTGAAGAGGATGGAGAAGAATTAGAAGAATTAGAGAGAAAATTAAATTTAATAAAAGCCAGTTCATTGGCTACATTGTATTCGAAAGAAGTATAGCATTAATATATGTTCTTTCAAAAAAAATATTTAACTTACTAGTAAATAACAATATATATATATTCATAATGGTATAACCCAAGGAAATAAATTTTTAACCACTATAAAAAACTAATAGCTATAGAAATAATTTTAAAAAATAATAATGAGAAAAGTTATATTTAAAAAAATATTAATTGAATTGTTTCTGTTAATTTAACTATTTAATGTAGCTAATTATGCTAAAAATTAGGGTATTCTTGAAAGAAAGAAAATTATATATCGTATTGATAAAATATGCATGATTAATGAATGAATTTAAAAATTAATTGTAATGATTAGGTTTTATTTAACGCTTGAATGGGTTCTTGAAAGCTTTTTTCATAACATTTTCCTTTTCTTTTATTTCTTCGACATCAGCAGAGTGTGATTTTTCGGAACCAGTAGTGCTAGAACTTGGTTGCATTTCAATGTCATCAGATTCTAATAATTCTGGATCAACTCTACCTTTAGTAATTGGAATGCTTAATTCTCTACCGTTAAAGGCGAAACCTGGGAAAATAACCATCATTAAAACGGTAGCAAAAGAAATCATAACAGCATCTAAAATAATGAAGTAAACTTCATGGGTAATAATGAAACCTTTGAAACCATTGACTAATTCAGCTAAACGGTAAGCACATCTAACGAAGATACAACAAACAGCGACAGTGAAAGCCCATGAAAACCATTTGAAAGATAGGTATCTAATTTTAGAAGATTTGTCAGCTCTTAAACCAGCATATTTTTCTCTGTACATGTAATCAATTTCTTCTTGTTTAACAGCCCAAATTTGAGAAAATTTGAAGTGAGCACGGAAACCTTTTAAACCTAAGTGATCCATTCTGGTCTTGTAGTATACTAGATAGACAAAATGGCACCATAAGAATAAAAAGATAGACATAGTAGCTACTTGAATAGATAAACCAGCAATGAAAACATTTTCACCTTTAGTTAAACTCTTGTCTTTCTTAACGGCAGCACCAGAGATACCACCACCAGCAGCTTGAACAACTAATGATACAATATCACAGAAAATGAAAGCTTGAGAATATAATACTGGAGAAGGTAATGCACTAAATTTATGAGAGTAGATTTCGATTAATTTTGCTAATTGGTAATACATACCAGCCATTGTGAAAACTGGAGCAATAGTTAAACAAACCATTTGCATTAAATAAGCTGCTCTAGCGTATAGATTGAAATGAGACCAAATTCTACCAGCGAAACCAACGATTTCTAAAATAGCAGCACAAATGAAAGTACCACTAAACCACCATTGTTTATAGTATAATGAGAAAGTTTCAATAGCTAAAATAATTGCCCAAATAACGGTCATCGCAATGTTAAAACCTAAATTTGGGACTAACCCACTATAATATGATTTTCTTGTAATAATTTCGATAGTACCATTTGGATAAATATGTGTAACGTTTGCTGATACTGATTTTAAAGTATTTTCAATGAATGAAGGAGGAATATAACCACTCATTTTTATAATGTATTAGTATAAGTGGTATTTTTATGAGAGTTTGTTTACACTACTATAAAAAATTAAAAATTAAAAATAAATCGAAAAGCAAAATGTATAGAGTCAAAAATTCATTATAAAGAGTTAGAAGCAAGAGAGGTATAGCTTTTATATTTATTTATAAATAAATGATTACGTTTATATATAATTTCCAAATGATGGAATATGAAATGTTGTTTTTGTTTATTGCAATAAAGAAAATTTTGTAAGCTATGTTCTGAATATTATAATCTATTAACATTATCATGTAAGCGAAATATTTTTAATTAAGTAATATTCATACGAATGTGTTAGACGTCGTTATCATTAAAAATATAGTTAGATTGAAAAATATTGCATATTATTAATAGAATTAATAATAAAAACATTCAAAAAAAAAAATGAAAACAAATAAATAACCATATTTTTCCAATTAAGGTCACTTACACATGCTTCAACGTATTACATATTAATGATTTTCTACGTTAATTTGATACGAAATATTTATTTAATTTGAAATTCCAATATTTTGTAAAGTTAATTTTTAAATAAAAAAAAAAAAATCATTCAGATATGTTGAATTTAAAAGTAAAAAATTAATATTAAAAATTCTCGATGTTAAAATTAATTTTTGCTTTTTTTTATTAGAAACATCCGTAAGAATATAATAACCGAATTTAAAAAATGTATTTGTAATATACAGCGAACGGTAAGATAGAAAAAAAAAAAGAAACAATAACTTAATTCAAATTTTTCTGCAAAACTATCTTTGGAACAAAAGAGGCTATTTATGATGTGTGTGTCAAAAAATAATTATTATTCGTTTGGTTAAGTTTTCATTACTCGTTTGTTAGCTCCGCGGAAACAAATAAGTAAGAATTGCATACAAGTTTCTTAGAGCGTATTGTAAGTTTCAATTGAAAAATTAATTAACTCAGTGGTAATTATATAAATAATAAGAAAAGTCAGAAGAAAAGAGTGCATTTCTTCCCTGTGAGTACTGTCAAAACACACATTTTCGCAATTAAATTAATTTAAAGTAAATTATAAAAAGTTTTTTAGATAATCGGGGTAGAAATAAAGTATTACTTTATTTTTTGTATTGAGCCCTAGGATAGAATTTTTAAATTATGTTTTTTTTCCCACGGGGACATCTTAATAAATTTTAACCAAAACTAATTTTTTATGTTAATAATTTAATTAATATTTCCCCACCCCCCAACTAAAATTGTTACTAAGAAGTGACAAGATAAAATTTTTTCCAATTGAATTAAAAAAAAATAGTTTTTAAATAATGTTTCCGAAAACCAATATCAATGTTTTGGGTGCTAATAAAGATACTGTATAAAATAAAGTACTAAAAATAACAGTTCGGAAACACGGAAAACAAAACGTTTTTATAAAACGGATGCTTTTTAATTTTATTTATTTAAAAAAATTGATCCGTTTCCGAGTTTTTTCGAATGTGATACCTTTTTAGGAAAGTTTTCTAATTATTGATTAGATCTGTGGCTACCGCATATTTATAAATAAAAACATATTTATAAATAAAACTATGTAGAACTCTATTATATAAAATACACTACCTGAAATTTACAAGGCTATTTGTAAGTGTTAATTTTTATTTTTCTTTTTATTTTGATAAGGAATAATTGATATTATTGGAATAAAACTACATTAAATTTTTGTTATTACTAGTAAAAATTTACTAATTATTTTATTGAATATAACCGTTTTTCCAGAGGACTGCATAAATGGATTTTAACTAAGAGTTTAAACGAAACGGATTTAACATGGACATAATATTTTTTTGCTTATATATTCTTACATGTTTGAAAATTATATCTTTAATAATTGATTGTATGTACACTATCATTGGTAAAATAAAATGTTATTTTGTTTTTATTTTAATAATTTAATTAAAACTGTAAAATAATAAAAATAAAAATTATAACATGTTAGCAATCTATAAAACTTGTAAAAAAAATTTATAATTTAATAACCGATCATAGTTGATATGTTTTCTTGGATATGGGTATTAAATATTCCATGAATTGAAAAAATATTTTGTTTTGTCTTTTCAGTATCCTTATCACGACGCTATCATCTCTATTTGTTTCCCAATTGCCAAAAATCCAATCAATTGGAATATGTTGTCACATGACACTTTATTCCAAATTTTAAATATAAAGTGTCATGTAATAACAACAAAAGACTCCACAATTGACAAATTTTCGAATATCTTATTTTGTGTCACATGACTTTGTTACATAGATTTTAACGATAATAAAATCACACACACAAATGTGGCACTAATTGAGTTTATTTATTAAATTGAAATAGATATTTTATTATGGCGTCGTTTTTTTGCTTTTTTCATATAGCTAATTTATGTTACTGAATTGAATCATTCTATATTTTATAGTGATAATTATTGAAAATTTTAAGGCAATAAAATAATTAATGAAGATTATTAAGTCATCGAATTTCTATATATTGTGTTTTTGTCACTCATGTGGTTCTTATAATAAAAATATTTGATAAAGATAGATACCACACTATTGTGACTAATTTCAAAAATATATTTATATTTCATCTTAAATCTCATATATAAATAGATGCTATAAAATAAATTTAAATTTGAGAAAAGAACTGGACTCATATTCCTTTACAAATGTTAAATGGGTCGTATTATTATTAAGTAAACAAAAATATTTTAGATCATCTGGTATAATAAGAAATAGTTTCTCTTTATATATATAGATAATCGTTTTTCAAGTTTTTTGAAATGACTTCACAAATGCTACCTTTAATTATTTCATCTAAAATTGAAAATGAAATCCATTTAATAATTGGTTCAAACCAATCAAACACTTTTAAACATAGAATAAATTCGATTATTGAATCAGGTGCTATGCCAATTATTGTACAAGATAAATTAAATGAAATTAAAAAAATTGAATTGAATTTTAAGAATTATTTAACGGATTCAAAATTATTATTGAAGACTGAACAATTTCAATTAACTGATTTAACTACGTGTGGTAGAATCCAAGTGCATAAAGTTGTCGATAAAGTATTTTTATTTGAAGAAAATATTAATTTAATTGAATCAATTTATGAACAATGTTTAAAATTAAGAATTCCTATTTGTTCTTATCAAAAACCAGAATTCTCAACTTTTAATTTATTATCAACTTACAAAGATCCAAAAAATAGTGGTTTACAAATTTCAATCACAACAAATGGTCAAGGTTGTTTATTAGCTAATAGAATTAAAAGGGAAGTTGTTAATAGTTTACCTGAAAATATTTCGGATGTAATTACTAATATGGGTAGATTAAGAAACAAAATTATTATAGATGATAAATTAGATTCATTATTAAATTTAGCCTCAAGTAATGATCAAAAAGAAATTAAAGAAAAATTATTAAATTATGGTTTATCTAGTGACGAAGATATGTGGGATTCTTCAGATTTTAATAAATTAATCAAAGAATTTCAAATGAATGAATATGATAAAAAATTGAAAAGATCAAGATGGCTCTCACAAATTATGGAATATTATCCATTAAATAAATTGTCCGATATTAAATTGGAAGACCTTTCAGAATATGAACCTGAAAATATCAAACCCCAAGAATCTGAAAATATACAACCACTACTAAATGGTATTAATAGTGAAATAACAGGTGAAATAAATACAATTACAAAGAAATTAAAATTAAATAATAAATTATCAGTTAAAATTGTTGAAAAGAAAAAAAAAGGTTCAATCTCTCTGGTAGGGAGTGGACCTGGTTCTGTATCAATGTTGACAATAGGTGCATTACAAGAAATAAGAACAGCTGATTTAATATTAGCTGATAAATTGGTACCTCAATCAGTAATTAATTTGATTCCAAAAGAAAAAAAAGTTATTTTTGCTAAAAAATTTCCAGGAAATGCAGAAAAAGCACAGGAAGAATTTCTGCAAAGAGCAATTGTAGCTTTAAAGGATGGAAAAAAGGTTATCAGATTAAAACAAGGTGATCCATATATCTTTGGACGAGGTGGTGAAGAATTTCTTTTCTTTGAAGAAAATGGCTTTACTCCAACAGTTTTACCAGGTATTAGTTCTGCACTTGCAGCTACTGCTGTTTCAAAGATTCCAGCAACACAAAGAGAGATCAGTGACCAAATTTTGATATGTACTGGTACTGGTAGAAAGGGATCTATCCCTACAATCCCAGAATATGTTGAGTCACGTACAACTATATTTTTAATGGCCCTCCATAGAGCTGATGTGTTAAAAAACTTATTAATAAAAGAAAAATGGAATCCAGATACTCCAGTTGCTATTGTTGAGAGAGCATCGTGCAAAGATCAAAGAATAACAAGAACGCAATTAAAATATCTTCCTGACGTTATTGAAGAAATAGGATCTAGACCACCTGGCTTATTAATAACCGGTAAAGCAGTCAATGCTCTTGAAAATGTAAATATAACCAATGATAGAAAGTATGTGGTTAGTGAAGGATTTAGGGAGTTTGAAGTTGATTTAATGAATCTAATATAAGGATTTATACAAAATACAATTATTTATTATAGATATGTAAATAGAAATGCATTTAAAGAAAGTTTTATTAATTTTGTAATTTATTTAACTCTTTTATTCATGTCACATATGATCAATTCATCTAACAATTAGGTCCAGTTTAAGCAAAACCGGTAATATTGACATTTTATAGAAGTTGATAATGTTGAATATTTAGTTTATACACTTCATAGCTTCTATGGATTTTATATACAATAATAATAATAAAACATGAGTGAATTTATATATGAAGAAAGTATATTTTAATCTTTAAGTAAGAAATTATATATTTGGTACAAAATTAACTAATTTTAAAAACAGAAATGAATAGTCAATATGGATTAATTTATAAACCAGATTGGGCTCTTCTTCTGTCACGTTCTTCAGCAATGGATAATTTAATACCCTTACCCTTTGGTAAAGAGATGTATGGCTTACCTGGTTCACCGATAACGAAAACGTTGTTTAATCTGGTGACGAAGGTGTTGTCTAAGGAATCCTTGATGTGAACTAAATCGAAACCACCATCGTGTCTTTCCTTGTGAACGATAGTACCGATTCTACCCAAGTTACGACCACCGGTAACGTAAACTAATTTACCAGCATCGAACTTGATGAAGTCAGTGATCTTACCAGAAGCTAAGTCAATCTTAACAGTGTCGTTGATCTTAACATTTGGATCTGGGTATCTGATAGTTCTACCATCGTGGGTAACAACGTATGGAACACCCTTCTTACCTAATTGAACCTTCTTGACCTTACCTAATTTGTAAGAAGCTTCTTCATCGGTAATTCTGTGGACAGCAAATCTACCTTTAACGTCGTAAACTAATCTGAAGTTTTCGTTGGTAGCTTCTAAGGTGATGACATCCATGAAACCAGCTGGGTAGGTAGCATCAGTTCTAACCTTACCATCAACTTTAACGTGTCTTTGCATCATGATAGCCTTGACTTCACGACCGTTTAGAGCATACTTTAATCTGTTTCTTAAGAAAACGATTAATGGTAAAGATTCTCTTAACTTGTGTGGACCAGCAGATGGTCTTGGGGCGTAACAACCAGATAGTTTGTCTAATAACCAATGGTGTGGAGCTGCTAATCTCTTTAGATGCTTCTTTCTGTTAAAATAATATTATTATTCATAGTATATTAAAAATTTAATATATTAAAATAATTTAGTTTTGTTAGTCAAATATTCGTTTTGAAAATTAATCCAAATTAAGTTCATAAAAAGAAAACGGTTATATTGTATTAAAATTAATCATATAGTATAGTAATGTTGGTAATGCATAATATGAAAAGTCTGTTCCAAGTACTTCAAACAATCGATACTCAAGGGAATAATCAATCATATAGTATGAACATGTTTCAATAACTTGGAAAGATCATTCATAAAACGTATTATAAGTTTACTTTCATCATTGTCCTATTCAGTTGATGTTAATTTATAAAATGTACCATAACCTCTAGAGATTTTGGAACTTTTATTCTAAAAGACAGTTATTGAAAGAACATGTAAACTCTTATCATGCTGTCTTCAATATATAATTCTAATCATTATCTTCGTTTTGTTTAAAATGTTAATTATCGTTTTAAGTCTCATAATTTTTGAAGATGATATTTCCAAAAATAAATTTATGATTCTTTAATATATCGATAGGTCATTCTTATATTTTTCTATTAATTCATTAATCTTCCGACTTACAATCTTGACTTACACAATTAAATGATACCACAATTGATATTTCTTGTTTATATTATCTTTATAATAACAATTTCAATTCAACTTGGAGTTTTCTTTATTTATAACTAAAATTTTTCAGATAGTAATTTAAACATACGGTCCTCTAGCCATCTTTACTTAATGATATGGTATTTTCTTTATGTATCAAGTTAAATAAGAAGTGTTATAACTCAAAACAACTAGCTTTAAATAATAGTTATTATCCAAATATAATTTTTATATATATTGAAAATTCAATAATTATAATTTTTTCTTATTGTAATAGAATATTGTGAAATTAATTTTCTTGATAGTAATAAAACCGTTCATAGTAAAAGATAAAGAGTAAGAATATATAATTAACAATGATTGCATAGTAAGCATTGTTAATATTATTAATTTCACCTTTAAGTGGTACAATCTACAATAATAAGATGAATGGTTATAAAATTAAAAGTAAATTAGTGATGATTGAATTGTGAAAAATATTAAGTTAGAAGGTAAAAGGAAAATTTAGTGAGAGCAAAATTGAGTTTAGAGAGAAATTTTAGGGAAGTAGTTTAAAAATTTTTCTTGTCCAGGCTGGTAGATTGAATAATTTTAGAAGGAAATAGGAAATAATTAGAGAGAAAATTTTATTCAAAATTTTAGAAAGGAAATGAAAAATAATTTTAACTAGTAAAAGAAATGTTTGAATAGTGTATAACTTTTACAAAAATACAATAAGAAACAATTCTTAACTATTAAACCCTTGCCGTATGATAGGTATATATAAAGTGATTGTTTGTAAAAGACAAAACGAACGTTATTCAATTTATTGCAAAATGTCATTAAAAAAAATGAAAAATGAAAAACGAAAAAGCGAAAAAAGCAACAAGAAAAAAATAAATTTAATGGTGTTTGGGTGTTATAAAAACAGTCAACTACGTATAAAATGATAATTGCAGATTCAGAATTAGTATTTTTGCTTCTTGTAAAAAAATAAAAAGAAAGAAAAATTAAATTTTGTCCTGCGATAATGGTTGCTCTCTTTACAAAGTGTATGGATGGTGTATCAATTTACTAAGATAGTGCATGTAATGAAATTGATTGTTTTTTTCAACTGGCTTACTTATTTTATATATTTGTAGTAAATAACTATATTATCTTCTTGTTTATTTTTGTTACGAAATTACAATTGCTTAAATATTAATATACTTAATAATTGTTAGATCTTAAAAATATTTATATTTCTTGAAAATAATTATAGTTAAACAATTGTAATTTGATAACGTTCAAAACGACAATAATTTTGGCATTGTATTAAGTATCTTAAATTAATCAATATATGGTATTTAATCATTGTAAAATAACTAAATAGCTAAATAGCTAAATAACCTCAACTTAAATTTACTAAAGGAGTTATTATAAAAGCATAGGACAAATTTTATGAATATATTATATGAATCGATAAACCAAAGAGCGTAAAGTAATGAAATTTCAAGTAGAAAAGATGTACTATAATTTAAAATAAATAAAATATTTATATAATTTTTGTAATTTTATCTATATAACCAAATTAAACAATCCGATGCGTAAGATTCGACTTCGTATTTATTAAGTTGTTGCATTATTGCTTTCTTCTTTTCTCATTTAAAAAAAAAAAAAAAAAAAAGAAAAACAAACAATGTAGGTATGTTAAGAGAATATACAGTACAACAGTAAAATTACTTCAATGAATTTTTTTTTATTTTGTTTTTGTATAAAAGAGAAACTCGGCACAAAGAAAAAAGAAAAGAAAAATCCAAACACCAAGTACATTATTCGTATATAGTCTATTGATCATATTAATTATGTACTGTATAGGAAAGATCTGTTCAATTAAATATTTAATTGTAAATTATTAACGACAATAGTGTATTCGTATTGGTCATTTATTCAATAATTATTTTAATAATCCGGTAATATAATTGAAATTCTTAATTTAAAAATAATCAGTGCTTTTTTTTCTATGTTTAAGATGTATATAACACTAAATACGCACACAACTGTTAAAAAAAAATCTTGTTGTTATATAAACATTTGAGATGCCAGTAATTTCATATCATTAAAACCCAAACACAACAAAACTCTAAAAAAAAAAAAGTTAAAATAGAAAAGTTGTAATGGGTACTATCTTAAATTCATTATGAATTCAAAAGAGAAATAAATTTCATTGTAAAAATAAAATTTATTTTTTTTCATTAACTAAATAAATAAGATAATATTTTATTATCGTTATTATTCTATTCATTATTCGTAGACCGAAAGAGGAAATAAAAAAAAAAACGGAAACAAATAATTAACTTACGTATATCTAAAAGAAAAAAATAAAAAAATAACGTCCCTCTTGAATGCTTTTCTACTGAAATATCTTCTCTTTTTACGAATCTAATTTACAATGTTGATATTTTATATTTGTATTTGTAATTTTGTTCTACATCAATACATCAACTTACAAACACATAAAAAAATATATGTATATTTTTTTCCATCTTCCATCTTTCAAATTCCAATAAAAGTTCATTTTATAACTTTTATTACCATTTTAAAAAATTTGATCACATATTAAATCAAGAGTGCACGTTCATCTTTGAGTAATTATCTAATTGATATAAATAATTATATATTTCACTTTTTATCTCCGGATTAGCCCTTTCTCATCAATTTGTATGGAAGTTTTACTGTTTAAATAAATGAATAATCAAAAAAAAATTATAGTTTAAAATTCAATCGGGAGTATCTTTTTCGAAATTTAATAGTGAAATTAATTAAGCCAAAACTAAAATAAAATAAAATAAACTTTTTCAATAACTTTAACATATTTACATATAGATTTAAAAATAATTATAATTATAAGTATAATTATTAATAATATTATTATGGTTAACTATATTAGCTGTGTTTGTCCGTATTATGTATGCATTTCTTAGTTTGCCACTTTCTCAAGTATGCTTTTATTTTTTTTTTATACTTAATTAATATATTATAAATTATTTATATCATAAAAAAAATTTTGAAAAATTAGGTAAATATTATTTTTATTAATAAATAATATTATTTTTAATTGATATATAATATATTTCCTTCTTTCATTAATCATTATAATTATTTATTTTATAAACTTTAAGTATAAATATATCAACTTTTCTTTGAAATAAAAATTAGAGTAAGGGAAAATTAAATAATTAAAAAAAAAAATTGAAAAAATTGATTGGTTTTTCGGATAAGGTATTTTGTTCGAAATAAGTTTCAAATAATATTAGGATTTTTATTTTCAAATTAATTTTCATATTTTCAATAATTAGTAGTCTTTCTTCTTTTGACATTATTTAAAAACAAGTTTAAAATAAAAATAAAAATTAAGAAAACAGAATAGTATTAAATTTTAATAAATTATAAGCTTGTCTTTTATTTATATTCCACAGTTGATTATAAATATTAATCAATAACAAAAACAAAATTAATTCAAAAAAATAAAAAGAAAATAAAAATGAATTTTTTTACATCAAAATCAAAGGATAAATTGAAAAATAATGGCAACATTAACAATATTAATATTAATAATAATGGACTTTTTCCAATATCGTCACAAGCAGGGGCTCCAACAACAGCTATAAGTTCAAATTCTTATGTCATGGGCACAACAGGGGCTGGTACTTCCCAACCTGTAATATCACAAATGAAAGTGATTAATAACGATAATAACGACAATTACAATAACCAAATTGCATCAAATTCAAATTTAAAACAAAATAATACTGGGAAAAGCATCTCTCAGTTAAGTAATAATATTATTAATTCAAACCTTGTACAAGTTCAAGATATGTTCATAGATGAAGGTTCTCAAAATCGTACAAAAGAAAATTTACCTGCACAAACTTCTGGACCAACGACTGACATTCCAAGGGGTAAATTAGAAGTCACAATAATAGAGGCCAAAAACCTTTTGACAAGATCAGGATCCGCTCAACCTTATGTTGTTTGTACTTTTGAAAGTTCAGAATTCATTTCCGATGGTCCTGAAAATGATAGTAAAAATAATAATCCGGATTCAAATAATGAAAATTTTGGTATGGTTAAAAACAATCCTTTACCTGTAATTAAAGAAAATAATAAAAATTTAAGATCATTATACACAACAAGATCTTCATCACAACTTGATAAACTAATGCATAACAGTAATAACAATTATTACCAAAATAACTTGGATCCAAATAATAAAGATTTCGATAATAATAAATGTTCAAATGGTAATAACCCAACATGGCACCATACTACTATTTTTGATGTTGTTGGTGCACATTCAGAATTAGATATTTCAGTTTATGATTCTAATAATGATGATATGTTTTTAGGTCAAATAAAATTAAGGCCAAATATTAATTCCGCAAATTCTGCAAAACATTGTCAGTGGTACAGTTTACAAAAACGTGTTCTTGATGATAATGTATCAGGTGACATTTTAATTAAATGGGAATATAGATCAACAAACAAACGTCATTATGGTCCAAGTGATTTCGAAGTATTAAGATTATTAGGTAAAGGTACCTTTGGTCAAGTGTATCAAGTCAAAAAGAAGGATACAAAAAGAATTTATGCTATGAAGGTTCTTTCAAAGAAAGTCATCGTTAAAAAAAATGAAATCGCACACACAATCGGTGAAAGAAACATTCTTGTTCACTCTGCATCAAAAACCTGTCCTTTTATAGTGGGGTTAAAATTCTCTTTTCAAACACCAACAGATTTGTATTTAGTTACAGATTATATGTCAGGTGGTGAATTATTTTGGCATTTACAAAAGGAAGGTAGATTTACCGAAGATAGAGCTAAATTTTATATTGCTCAACTTGTGTTAGCTCTTGAATACTTACATGATAATGACATTGTTTATAGAGATTTGAAACCTGAAAATATTCTTTTAGATGCAAATGGTAATATTGCATTATGTGATTTTGGTTTGTCAAAAGCAGAACTTAAGGATAGAACAAATACCTTCTGTGGTACTACAGAATATTTAGCCCCTGAGCTATTATTAGATGAAACTGGTTATACTAAGATGGTAGATTTCTGGTCTTTAGGTGTTTTGATTTTTGAAATGTGTTGTGGTTGGTCGCCATTCTTTGCTGAAGATAATCAAAAGATGTATCAAAAGATTGCATTTGGTAAAGTTAAATTTCCACGTGATATTCTTTCTCCTGAAGGTCGTTCTTTTGTTAAAGGTTTATTAAATAGAAACCCAAATCATAGATTAGGTTCTATTGATGATGGCAGAGAATTAAGAGCACATCCTTTCTTTGCTGACATAGATTGGGATGCCTTAAGAGAAAAGAAGATTGTACCCCCATTCAAGCCACATTTGAATTCGGAAATTGATACCTCCAATTTTGATCCTGAATTCACACAAGCATCTACATCATATATGAACAGACATCAACCAATAACAGCAACACCATTATCACCAGCCATGCAAGCTAAATTTGCTGGTTTTACTTTTGTTGATGAATCAACAATGGACGATGTATATAATTCCGCATACAATAACCGTAAAATGTTACAAAACTCATACTACATGCAACCAGGTTCATTTATTCCTGGTGATCCAAATTTACCTGCTGATGAAGATGTCATTGACGAAGATGATGCTGCTGATCATGATATGAATTATTCAGGACCTAATTCACCTTCTGTTATGGCATTTGATCATCATCATATGGATGATGAATTTGGTGGTAAATTTGAAATGTAGATATGTATTTCAAAAAAAAAATATTTAATCGTTTTTTAGGGTATTAATATTTGTAAATATTTAATAGACAGATAATAATATGACTATCTATATCAAAGTATAAAAATATTTAATTAATCCAACTAAGTTCTGATTGATTATAACAATTAGTTTTATAAACCTTACATCATTTTCTTAGTTATAGAAAAAATCAAAAAAAAGAACGATAAAACAAAATATTACTCAAGTAATTCAGTCTAAGATTACAGAATACAAGCAAATTTACAAAATTAAATATGTTATAATTTATATTATACTTTGTTTCTTCAGTTAATTAAATAAAAATTTTTAAAATACACCTCTATATGGCTTTTATTTAAAATCCCAACATTTGTCTGATCAAATTTACATAATATCATTTTTGTTTGCATTGACTTTGAACGCAAAGAATGTATAATATATATTAAATACTGAAAAGAATTATGCTTATATTAAAAAAAAAAATTCAGTAATTAAAATTTAAAAGATTTTACGAAATTAAATTTTGATTATATTTTGTTTCATTAATATTCAAAATTATTAATATTTTTAAGCCTAGAAATTATTTAATTAGGAAGCAAGAATTTAAAAATTAGTGGAAAAAAGAAAAAAAATATTGAGACGAGATGTGCTGTTAAATAGTGTAAAATGATTTAAAAAATTATGATATCATAGAATTGTATCATAATGTGGATTTATCCAAACCAATTATTTTAATTTTTTAATTAAATTTGATTTCGATATCGATATTTGTATATTTAACGAAAAGCTAACTGATAGATGGTTTCAATTTAATTACGATTTTATAATTAAAATAAAAGAAGAAATTGAGCTACTATTTATTTTTTGTTTTTTTTAACTATTTCAATTTGTTTAGTATCTATTTTTAGTTTATATAACTTTAGAAACTAAATCGTATATAGTTTATTGTTTCTACTGTTTCGTTTGGATAGATATAGAAAGTAAAAAAAGAAACATATAATTTGAAAACTAAACAACAAGAAAAGTCAAATAAAAGTAGGTTTGGTATAATATCTATAACTTAAAAACTATGGATTCCAGCACAAAAGGTTCAGATACTCCTAATAGTATAATATCAGATACTAAAGATAAGGACAATGATGTTAAATTAGAAAATAATTCATTCTCGTTACCTATAGCGAGAACCCCAACGGGAACTACAAAACAACAAAATGAATTTGTAAGAAAAATTTATAATATTTTAGAGAGTATGGAATATCCAAATATTGTTACTTGGTCAGACGAAGGTGATAGTTTTGTTGTTATTGATACAGGAAGTTTTACTTCACAAATATTGCCAAATCATTTTAAGCATTCTAATTTCGCAAGTTTTGTTAGACAATTAAATAAATATGATTTCCACAAAGTGAAAAGAACTCAAGAAGAAAGAAAAATTTGGAAATTTGGAGAATTAAGTTGGGAATTTAAACATCCATTATTCCATAGGGGACAAGTAGAAAATTTAGATAATATAAAGAGAAAAATTGCAGCTACAAAGAAGCCTGCTGAAAAAAATTTAATCCTTAAAAAGACTGAAGAAAATGAATATATTTTAGATGCTGATGCATCGTTAAACTTATTAAAAAAGAAAACGGTTAGTATTGAGTCTTTCAATCAAGTGAAAAAGAAAGTCGATTTAGTGACTAAAGAATTACAAGAATCAAATAAGATGCACTCAGAATTGAAAACTGAGTTTGATAGTTTGAATAATAAATATTACACTGTCCTAGAAAGTTTATTAACTTTTAAGAACGTTAACGATAGTTTGGTAAACAAATTTAATGCATTATGTAGTTCCATAGCTGAACAAGGAATGAAACTACCACCTATGATACAATTCGACCCAGATTCACCTCAAAGAGGTCTTGGTATTGAAACGCCAGTCATATCAAGTGCACAATCGATAAGCAACATCATGAATCATGATTCAACCTCTAATGAAATAATAGGTACCCGTAAATTCAGTAAAGCACTTTCAATCCATGACATATCAAATCCTATAATTGATGATGATCAAGTTGGAAACAATGTTGAAGAAGATTTTGACGAAGATGACAGTATTTTAAACAAAGGGTTCCATGTTTTATTGGTTGAAGACGATAGAGTCTCAATCCAATTGTGTTCTAAATTTTTAATGAAATATGGCTGTACAGTCCAAGTTGTCACAGATGGTCTAGCAGCCATTACAACATTAGAAAAATATAGATTTGATTTAGTATTAATGGATATTGTAATGCCAAATTTAGATGGTGCCACAGCAACATCTATAGTTAGAAGTTTCGATAATGAAACACCTATCATTGCGATGACCAGTAGTATAGAGCATCAAGATCTAATAACTTATTTACAACATGGTATGAATGATATTTTGGCAAAACCTTTTACCAAAAGAGATTTATATTCGATGCTTACGAGATATTTAAAAAATAGAGTACCATTATCTCAACAAGCTCCGCTTCCAGTAGGAATTTCTGATAAAGAACATGTGCCACAGCCACAAGGAGCTGGATCACAGATGATTGTTGATGTCATGTCACCTTTAAAGAAGCCTAAGATCTAATCAATCTACTAATTGGTGCATTGTAAAAATAGAGGAAATTGTATTTTCAAGTAAAATACGTTTTCAAAAATAAAAAACACATAAATAAATTTAAGAAGCTGTGATACATACAAAGTTATGCATATATTTAAATTTACAAGTTTCTAGCATTTTAACAAGATTTGACATTTTAGAATATAGATTCTAATAACTATATAACCTGTTTGTATATATCAAAGTAAATACGTAAGGTTATAATTTTAATAAACTATTTAAAATTTAAATAATGTTATTTGGTTTATTTCTAAACCAATGAATTTTTCCATCTCCACACACTATAGCATCCATTTGATAATCATGAGATTCAGTAGGAATATCTGATACTATTTGTTCATTGAAACATAAACCTACTAACAAAGGTTTGTTTTTTGTACCATTTTGATGTTCAATGTGATACCTTTGAAAAAAATCGTCATAATATCCAGCACCATGACCAATTCTACCTCCATTTTCCAACTCAAAAGCCACGCCAGGAACTAAAATTAAATCTAATTTTGGAGGTAACGGATCAGGAATTTCCCTCTCCGGTTCTCTTAAATTATATCTCCTTTGTGGTTTCATGTTCTCTATAATATCGATAGAATCGATTTTATGGAAAGTTAAATGAGGATGATGATCATCATTAGATTGTCTCAGTTTAATATGACCAGTTTCCTTTGTATTGGTACATCTAGGCAGATATAAATTTTTATTTTCTTGAAATAAATTTTTAATAATATATTTTGTATCAACTTCACCTTTTTCCATACTCAAATAACAAGCAATATTATTATATTGACTAATTAATTTTTTAACGGTTGAAGAAATATTTATTGATTGATTCTGAATTTCAGATTGTGATAAAGTTTTTAATCTTTCATATACACTCTTTCTTAATAAACTTTTTGCACTCATGGACATTTTATTAATGGAATCTAGTTCTTTATTAATGATATTATACTTTTTTCATTAATGTTAGAATTAAATTAGATTGATTCTATATTTTAATGAAATTTTAAGATTTAAGGAATTATGTGTTAATTTAATATACAATATTTAAACCTTTTTGCATTTATTCAGGGTCTTAAAAAAAATTAATTAAAATTTTATAATTATGTTGTTGTTTTTTTCATTATTTATAATTTGGCTCAACTAACTTCAGCCATTTAATAAACTTCAAAAATTTATCATTTTGTTAAACAAAAAGTAAATTCAATAAAAATCCACCGGAAATATATATTAACAAAAAAAAAAAGGAAAGAAATAAGAAAAAAGCAAGCAATTGACGAAATAGGAAATATGTTTACATTTTTCAAGATCTTATCAAACATTGATAATGCTAAGTTAGTAATTCATAATTGAATTATAAGTTTAGAGTCAATTATTTATAAAACTTCATAATTACTCATCTTTATAAAAGTATGTGAAATTTTTAAATCTATACATACAAATATTCAAATATACCTATATTTTCTTTGAAATTCACTTAAATTTGTGTAATTTTGTTTCTATTTCTACGTACTTTTTTTTTTGTAACTTATTTTAAAATTATTTTAAATAATGTAATGAAGAAACAGTGGTACAAATATTTAACAACATCTCGTAAACTTGAAGTAAATAGTAACATATATCTTTGTTTAATTGGATCTACACAAAAATTAGATTTCTTTTCAAATTTTGATTAGATATATAAATGGTTTCAAAAGTTAACTGGTTTTTAATTTTAAATTCCGCTTTAGGATATTAATATCAATCTATATATATTTAATTATTTGTATTTAGAGATATATAATAAAAAAAACACCAACTAAAGGTATACAATCTTATTACATTAATTTTAAAATTTATAATGACAGTTGCGCCATTAGATGCTAGTTCTTTAATAATTACTCCAAATCCTAATCGTTCATCACCAAAACCAAATGATCAATTAGTATTTGGTAGAACTTTCACAGATCATATGTTGACAGTCGAATGGGATATCGAAACTGGCTGGGGTGTACCAGAAATTAAGCCATACGGAAATTTATCATTAGATCCTTCTTGTTGTGTATTCCATTATGCTTTTGAATTATTCGAAGGTATGAAAGCTTATAGAACTAAAGATAACAAAATCACCATTTTCCGTCCTGACATGAACATGAAAAGAATGAATAAATCTGCTGCAAGAATTTGTTTGCCAAATTTTGAAGAAGAAGAATTAATAAAATTAATTGGTAAATTGATTGAACAAGATAAACACCTTGTTCCAGAAGGTGAAGGGTATTCATTATACATCAGACCTACTATGATCGGTAGTTCAAATGGTTTAGGTGTATCCACTCCAACAAAGGCTATGATCTTTGTCATTTTAAGTCCTGTAGGCCCTTACTACAAAACTGGGTTTAAAGCAGTTACTCTAGAAGCCACAGACTATGCCACTAGAGCTTGGCCAGGTGGTTGTGGTGATAAAAAATTAGGTGCAAACTATGCACCATGCATTTTGCCACAACGTGAAGCTGCTTCAAGAGGCTATCAACAAAATCTTTGGTTATTTGGTCCAGAAAAATATGTAACTGAAGTTGGTAATATGAATGTATTCTTTGTTTTTTTTAACCCTGAAACAGGAAAGAAAGAAGTTGTAACAGCACCACTGGATGGTACAATTTTAGAAGGTGTCACAAGAAATTCCGTTTTAGCATTAGCAAGACAAAATTTAAATCCAGAAGAATGGGAAATCAATGAACGTTATTACAGTATTAACGAGGTTGCAGAAAAAGCTAAAAAGGGCGAATTATTAGAAGCTTTTGGATCTGGTACAGCTGCTGTTGTTTCTCCAATTAAAGAAATTGGTTGGAACGGTGAAGCTATCGAAATTCCATTATTGCCAGGTGAACAATGTGGTGAATTAACAAAATCTGTTGCTTCTTGGATTTCTGACATCCAATACGGTAGAGTTCAACACAAAAATTGGGTTAGAGTTGTTGCTGAATTATAAAATATTATTGATTGACAATATAAGCATATAAAGCCATTTGCATAAAAGTAATAAAGATACAATCGATCTCTTTACTTGTCAAGAAAAATTATTTATTTGTATTATATAATATAGATTTTTCGATTTATCTTTATTTTTGAGATTAAAATATATAAGTATCAAGAGTTATTTATAGTTTTATAATTTTTAATATCGATTCAATTATTGGTGTTTTTGATGTCTGTTTTGATTGCCAATAGTATTTGTCGGATAATTTTGAAGCAATCTATTACTTTTTAATTAGGAAATAGCAATTCAAAATTTTAAGTTGATTAAGTTTCAACTCAAGGAGCATATTAATGAGAATTTTTCAAGAATGGATCTGTGCAGAAACTAATAAAATGAAGTTGCTGATCAAAACATTTAAATATCAGAAAAATTAATAATAACCACAATTTTAATTACTAGTAACAAGAGTTATCAAAGAAGTACAGTGATTATAAATCAACGTAAACAATCATTTGTATGATCATAATTTCAACAAAATAGTTTACTGATCCTTATTTTATTATTTCTTTAAAAGACGACATAATAATTACATGATATAAGTTTCTATTTTCATGTATAGGAATAATTTATTTGATAGCAACCGGGTTATATCTATTTTTAAAAATAACTCTTGGTATGAATAGATTACAGATTTTATAATTATTATTGTAAAACAATTATTAATTAGAAACATACAACATACAATAATAATTGTATCTTCTTTTTAATTTTGACCCTTTTAAATAATTTAAAAAAGGAAATCAAATAACAAGAATAAGGGAAAATAAAAGAAGCTGTACATAAGAAATATTGAATCAACTTGTTCATTTTAAATTTTGTTAACAAAAACAAAAAAAAATTAAGTTGTGAGATTACTTGATAAATCAAGACACGAATAAAAACCAAAAATAAAATTGAGTTGTCTTAATTAATATAGAAATATTTTTAATTAAATTGCTAATTTTTTTAATTGAATTGCTAATTTTTTTATACATCAATTTCCAATAAACATAACAATTTAAAATAAAAAAAAGTTTGGGATAACATAAAATATCCTTAATATATACTAAACAACTCAATTTCTAATTGTGATAATAATCAATTTTCAATTTACAATTAAAATAAATCGTTTCACTTCAAGTTTACTTTAACTTTAATTATTAATAATTATTGGTAATTATATAAAATAACCCTTAGCTGTTTTTATATACACATCTTAATATTATGTATGTATTTTAAAGTGGTATCTTATTAAAAATTTATCAATTTTCGAAAATTGAAAATTTATTCAAAAATCAATATTGAAAGAATTACACGTACAAATGTATATGCATTTAGAGGTAATTTCTAATTGTGAAAAAAAAAAAAATGAAATTTATACGATAAAACAGCTGAATAAGGAAACAAAAGAGACATTCCAAGAGTGAAAGAAATGTACATAATATAACACAATATAACACAATATATACTCTTTAATTGAATAGTAATAAAACATCTTGAACATAGAGAGGGAATAATTGAAAATAAAAAATTAATAAGTAATTAATAGATTTGTTTACTCACTTTATTCCCTTATTTTCATTACAATAACATTTCAATTCCATATTTAATTTGATATTTAATTTAATATTTAATTTAATATTTAATACCTAATATTTTGCGTGCAATCTGTTAATTTCTAATTGATATATACGATTCACACAAATTTTTCCAACCTTTCAAAAACATACCCAAAAAAATAAAAACCATAATAAAAAATATTGGAATTGAGTACATAAAATAATAATAGAGCTGAGCGATTTAATTACCAGCTTTTTTCAATTAATTCTCTATATTAAGCTTGTACATATGTAAAAAAAAAACTATAATAACTATAATGAACATAATTTTTAATTATGTTAAAATAGAAATTTAATTCTGCTTTTTTTTACCCTTGATATTATTTCCAATTCAAATTATTAATTATTAATTATCAATAATTTGATTGAGTTCATGCTTTAAAAACCGTTTTAATTAGAACAAGAAATACCCCTTAAGTAATTATTTCAAATTATTTTTTTATTGATACAAAAAAAATTGATATAAAAAGCATCCCTTATCTCAATATCTTGTTTAATTTTTTTTTCTTTTCCTACTTTTATATTTGAAAAACATCATAAAATCAACACAAAGTAGAAGATAAAACAACTACTTGAAAACAAACAAACAGAATAAACTAAAAATTAAATTTTAAAAAATGACACAAGGTACTTTATACGTTAAAGATTTCCCAAGAGCTATCTTACCAAAAGCTTTAATTAAACATTATAATATTGATGTTGATGTTGAAGATGCTGAAAAATCCCCAACTTACAAGAAAGATTGCCCAGTTGGTAGAATTCCATCTTTTGTTGGTCCAAATGATTTCGTTTTAACAGAAGTCGCTGCCATTAACCCATTTTTAGTTGAATTAATTGATGATAACAAGGTTAAACAACAATTATTAGGTAAGGATTACAAAGAAAGAGCTTTAATTGCTAAGTGGATTTCTTTGTCTAACACTGATTTCTTTATGACTTTAGCTGATGTCTTTTACATGTACATAAACAGATTCCCATACCACCAAGATATTGTTGACAGAGGTTTAGAACAATTGGATAAAGTTTCTAAGACTTACGAAGTTAGATTAAAGAACCATAAATACTTGGTCAATGATGACATTACTATTGCTGATCTATTTTCTGTTACTCAATGGGCTTTCGCTGTTCAATTATGTTACGGTCCAGAATGGCAAGCCAAATACCCAGGCATTGTCAGATGGGTTCAAGATGTTGTTAGCTCTCCAGTCTTAAAGGAACAATACAAAGACTTCAAATTATGTGAAAAAACCTTTTCTCATGAAACCAAATAAGAAAATCTAGCATAGTAGAATATTGATTATTTTATGTCATTTCTTTTTATATTGCCGAAACCAGGCGTAATATGTAATTTTTATAATTTATATTTTGAGTATATAATTATAAAAATAACATGATTTTGATGAAACAATTGTGAAAAAGTCATTATGCCTATATATATTTTGAATTTTATATAAATGCTTCTATATATTTATTTTATTATAATAAACGTTTTCAATTCATCCTTATTTGAAACGTTTTTTAGAATAATATTTAAAATGTTCTAAAATAAATTTCTATAGCTAACAATACATACTCATTTAGAAATCAAAGTTTTCTATTAAGATTTTTATTACAGAGTAACTAAGTATTTTTTCATGTTGGAGCATTTGAGTCCCTAAAACAAATTAAAAATTCTTCAATAGTAATATTTGATGAGATGATAATAATCATTCTCAGAAACATTGTTAGTGACAATAAATTCAATTATATCCTATTATATTTCACAATATATCTTGTCCTAAAATGATTAATCGATAGATTTACAAAAGTTAATTGGTAGAACCTTGTAGTACTTAGAATCAATATCCATGGTGTTGTTAATGACATCTAATAAATCACTATTTTCAGCAAAGGTTTTACTGAAAACATTTAGATCATCTCCACTTTTATTCAAATATACCAATAAAATCATTCTCAAAGAGATAAGAACTAGTAATTGTGTCTTCTTTAATTGTAGTTGTAAGTAAGAATTCCAACTATCATCTAATAACTCATCGATTGGAAGTAAATCATTGTAAATAACAAACAGTTTAAGAAATGTGTTCAATAATTCGTCTAAGGATTGTTCATCATCAATATTCAAAAATAGGAGGGCATTTGCTAAATTATGTCTTATATGCAGCATATATCTCACTGAAATGAACGTCCCCTTGTCAATTAGAGTTTTTAACATAGAAATTGAACGGCTTAACAAATCCTCAGATAATTTGGCCTCTATTTCATTCCAACTAGCTACCTCACTCCAAGGGTTGGTTGAGTGTATTCTCATTGATAATTCTAAAAAGAACGCTATGAATGCTGTCCTAATAAAACTAAACATTGCTTTAAATTCAAAACACTCAGCTGAATTCTCATTAATAGCATCTAGATATTTTTTCTCTATGGTATCCAATATCCCAGACACATGCTTCTGTTTATCTATTAGCACCACCCATATTTCATCTATCTCTTTATTTGTTTTTGAAAATAACTTAGAGCTAGTAAATAAAGGGTTATATAGTATATTTATGAAAAAATCTCGTATTACCTGAGATAATACGATTCTTAAAAATATCATTTTCTCCTGGGTGTTTGCATTTTTTATTTTAAAATTATTAAGTAATGTTAATGTATCCATGCATGAATCCACACCTAATACCATTAAGCATTTTGGAAATAAGCAACTGGATGGGTAGTCCACAGCATTTAGTGTTTTCCCGGTCACAATCATAAACCAACTATTTAGCCACACAATATCCCACCAAAATGTTCTATACATATCTGCTGTTTCTTCATCTAATCCCAAATAATACTCCCAACGGTTTACACCTAAATCTTGCGACACTCTTAAAATATGATATAAAGATCTAGCTAAATATCTTGGTTCTGGCACTGACATGTAAAATTTGAAAAAGTTATACATTGCATATAATTTTTTGATATCATAGAATTCACCAAGTAAATTGTGACTATTGTACCATATCAGAATCATGATATAACCTTCTTGAACTTTATTAAATTCTCGTATATTTTCCGCTGACATCATTCCACCATATTTATCAGAAATTGCATTCCCAAATAGAGATAGCTCAGCTATTCTATCATCAGTTTCGGATAACACAGTGTTTCTTCTCTCAGATCCTTCTGGATAAACCACTACCAGGCAATCTTTATATAACTCATCTAACATTTGTATATATGAAACATTTATGTTATAATTTTTTAATTCCATGTACCAATCTAAAGGGGATGCAAATTTCTTTGACCCCTCAAATTCTATTTTATAAAAACCAGCATTAAACAAATCTATAATCATTTTTGTATCATCTATCATCTTAATTATTTTTTTATTTTTAAATCCATGCGATGCAGTTAGTTTTTTTAAAATATATATAAGTGAATGCTCATAATTAAAATATACAGGACAGTAAAGATCCACAGTCAAATTATTATAATTTTCAGATTTCCCTACATATCCTGCCATCCCAAACATATCTAAAGTAAGCGATTCAGAAGGAATTGCATTTTTTTCAAGTGAATTAGTTTTATTTTTATTTTCATCATTATCAGATCCATCATTGCTACCTAAATTTTTCTCTATTTCATTTACATCATCTTTAATTCTATTAATATCATTGATCAATTGATATGCACTAAATCCATCATGACTATCTAAAACACTTAAACTTCGTTTTAAAGTATTTACTTCTTTAATTATTTTAGCTTTATTTATCATATGTTCACTTGGAGGTTTAATAGATTTCAAATTGTTAGAACATGGGATTCCTAATCTTGTACACAATTGACATATATTCAAACCATTACAAATTATTTTATTTTTTTGACATTCATCACAACCAGATTCTTCAACGGGCGAATTTAACTCCGACATGCTTAATTTAATTATGTTTAGTTTTTGTTTGTTTTCTATTTCTTTTTCTCTATTCTTATTATTTGATGCAATTATTTATATAAATATAATTATTATTTCATAAAACCTATTTATAATTATATCAATTCCGGTTTATAAATAATATTCAATTGCTTACCTTATTGAGTTTGTGTTCTTTAAAAAAATTATTAATTAATGTTATAAATTTTTTGTTTCAACTTTGCATTATCTCCCTTCTATTTCCAAAGGATTATTGATACTTTGGAAATAGAGCTTTAAATATATGATAATATATACAATTGATTTAAAATAACTTGAAATATTAATATTAATATTAAATTATAATTAAAATTGAATTTAAATCAATAATTTCGAAATAAATATATTATTATTAACTATGTAAGCACTTAAGAGCACAGCTAGTATGTATTTCATTCTGTACCAAATTATACAGCATAAGCGCATAAAATATATGTTGTTTTAATTAAAAAATATAGTACAAATAAAAAAAAAAAAAAAAAAAGATTCATAAACAAATTTTTCAAGTAAAAGAATTCATAACATCAAATTTTTAAATAAAATAAAACGTTGAGCCCAAAGTAGTTAAAGATGTCATCTAGTCATTATAATTTCGAAAGTTTAGTTATTATTTTTTCAAATGAACAAGAAATCATTATGGAATTTTATCCAAGCCTTTAAATGAAAATAAGGAAGAAAGAATTTTTAAAATATTATGCGTTGTATTTATCGTAGGTAAACAAAACAATTTTTTTTTTCATTATCTCCATCTCATTGTCTCTCGCTGTTTCCCCTCTCTCTTAGTTTTTGCACAAGAAAAATAAGCAATTAAAACTAAGCCACAGTTTTTTCTTTATTTTTTATTTTATTTTTATTTTTTTTTTTTATCTTCGGGTATAAGAATTAAAAGAGAATTTTTAGAATTAACGTTTTCTTTTGTGTTTTTTTCTGTCAAAGGAAAAAGTGAAGGTAATACATTAAACTTAATTAAATTTAAATAAATAAATATAAAAAAATATTTAGTCCGTGGAACATTGTTTCATTTTAATTCGAATTTGATGTTATTAATATATTGATACTGTAAGGATACTAATAGAAAATGTAATAAGTATAATGAAGTTAAAAACTTTTAATATAAAATGTGTTACAATAATATGCAATAAATTTTAATTTCATCACATACTTTAATAGAAGTACATACTTTAATAGAAGTACATACTTTAATAGAATTATATGTATTTCTATTATTACTATTGAATGCTTTTTTTTTATTTTTTTTTGTATGTCTTTTCTTAAAATTATATGAAATATATTTACCCAATAAAAATTAAATGTGTTTGAAAATGCTATATAATATTATTACCTAAATTTTGTAAACTAATTTTAATCTTCAGCTTTTCTCTTTTCACCGATTTTAGCTTCAGATTTTTCTTCTACTTTAGTCTCTTGATCTTTTGAGTTCTTATAATCTTTTTCTTCCTTTGGATCCTTTTCCGGTGGTGGAACAAACCATGGAATTTTACCTCTATTGAAATCATTTAAAATTTGTTTGGCAACACCAGATTCATCTGGTTCACCACCTTTTAATAATCTACCTTGTTTTCTAGCAATCATTTCAATAAATTCAACATCATCTTTCCATCCTGAAATTTCATAGGTTCTTTCTAAATATTTTTTTTGACAACGTTTTAAAACACCAGCTATGAATTGTTCCGGATGCGAAACATGTTCAACTCTAACAACACCTCTGAATAAAATATCTTCTTCAGTATCCTTGGCAGATGGTGGAACAATACCAGGACAATCAATTAAAAATATTCTCTTCATTAATGTAATATATTGCCAAACTTTAGTTTCACCAGGAATTGGTGCAACTTGACAAACTTTCTTCTTTCTTAACGTGTTGATAATGGAAGATTTACCAGTATTTGGATAACCGATAAAACCAACAGAAATTTGTTTTCTATCACTATGCAATTGTGAAAATTGACGTAATAATTGAATTAACGAACCTTTACCAAAAGAATTGGTAATAGATGCATGGAATGCTAAAGTAGGACGGTCTTTGGATAAATGTTTCACCCAAGCAGCCTAACCACAAAATATATTCATAATGAACACAACGATATTTAGTGCATTCAATGAAAATTATGTTAGTAAATTTTAAGATAAAAATAAATAAAACTTAGAATTTTAAATGAAAAAAATGGAAAATAACAATCTTTCAAAATTAGTTGATTTAAAAATGTGACGTTCTTTACTACGAACAACAAGTATAGAGAAATAACATAGTTATTAACCAGTGCTCAACTCATAAGATCGTCATTATTCTAAAATGCGGAGGTATACCACCAGAACGGTGGTTGTCCTCCTAGGATAACCAAAAGTTCCTTCAAAACGAAGGAGGCATGGTTAAAAGGCGAATAAGATTTATCTTCCAAAACTGTAACAGACGTATTCGTATGAGTGTCTAAATTAATAAACGAGAATATATCCTGACAAAGAGTTTTGGTGCTATAATAATTTCTTTGACCTATTTTCCATTTGAAATTTAAAATACTAAAAAAAAAAAAATTTTAACATACTGCTACCCATGTAGGGACTAAATCACACTTGTTTAAAACATATATTAAATGTTTATGAGGTGTTTCCTTAGTCATATATTCTTCAACAGATTTACATCTTGTCCCAAGAGGATCTCTGGCATCTAAAACATGGATAACAACATCAGAAGAATCAATAACTTTATATAATTCATTCCAAATACGTTTTGATTGACCTTTACTAAAAATATGTTCTTTAGCTGCTTGAGTCCAACCATCTTCTTCATCCATTTGATTACCCATTAAACCCAATGTTGTGCTTAATTCTTGTTTTTCTTCAAAACTTTTATTATCATCTAAAGATGTTTGAACTAATTCTTCTAAACTAGAAGCAGCAATTCTTGGTTTCTTTCTTTGAGATTTTGGACCAAAGGTATGAGAGAAACTTTCTGTATCCAAAATTTTTGCAGTTGGAGATTCAGTAGTATCTTTTTCTTCCAATAAAGACATTGGTAATTTATTTCTTCTCAGTAGTACTTGATATGTATCCTTTTGTGTTTCTCCAAGAGCATCTCTAAAATGTTGTAATGCATCTTGTGAAATTACTCTAGTATTTCCAAACCATCTCCGATCAGGAGCTACACGAGCATCTGGAATAGCAGAATCTTGGTAATCTGCTGCTTTAATTATATCACCTTTAGCATTCCGAATAGCTTTACCACCGGTATACATATTTAAGAATTGGACTCTTTTACCATCTCTGTAAAAATTTTCACCTTTAACTCTTAGGTTACCGTCTTTGACATTACCTTCACGGATTCTTCTTTGTTTCTCTTTTTTGGCTGTACCCATTTTTTAAATGCTATTAAGATATGTAGATCTTCTAATGGATTATTGAATAAGAATACTAATGAAAAGTATAGGTTGTTAATTTAAAAAGCTTAAGAATTAATATTAAAAATTTTATTACATTTAAAAACAACATTAATATATATTTTATTTAAATATAATTATTAATTAACTGGAATAAAAATGGAAGAGAGAAGCAAAGTGAAAATTTTTTCCATCTCATCTCATCTCATCGCATCGCATCTCATCGATTTTTTTTTTCATTTTGAGCGAAATCTTCAAAAAATTCAATGAAAAATATATCATTTTATTATCGTATTAAATGATTTAAATCACAAATACTATTTTTAGTGAACTAGGTCTTGCTCAATTGTGACAATTCATTAATTAGAATGAAACACTATGTTTACTGATCTTACAAAATCTTATAAATATATTTTAAGTTCAGACCTGTACTATAATTAAGATTTCACTTGGGTAAAATAGCCAAATTAAATCGGCCAATTTCTAATCCTTTAAAGTACTATATAAATACTTACAGATTTATTTATTAATAATGATAACATACTTAAAATCAGATTTGATTAAAAGTAAAAAAAAATTATGCAAATGCGTATGTGAATAAATTGAATTAAGATCAATAGTTTCAAAGCAAGTTACTGATGATTTGTTCCATGTTTGCTTCTTTAGATTTGATATCTTCTGGAGCATCAGCTCTTTTTGTAGAAACTTTATGTTGTTTGAAATTCATTTTATTTATATTTTGATCATCATCCATTTCAATATTTTGTCTCTTTTTAGAATTTCTTATATTTTGCAACATTTTACTCTTCTCTACATTTTTAATGAATTCAGCATTCATCTTATTAGCTTGAGATATTTCTAATTCTAATTTAGATTGTCTAATATCATTTTCTCTAGCAATTTGATCAGTTAAATCAGCCCATTTAAATCCTGGTAAATATTTAACATTTAAAATATCATCATGATAAAAACTACCTTTACTACCACCGATAGTATTACCGTTTAAAGTCATTGCACATAATTTCGCATCTCTTTTCCTAATAAATTCTGCCCAACCTTCTTCATATTTTGTTTTTTTGTTACCACCACCTTTAATTCTTGATTTATATTTTTGGTCAGATTCTCTCTTTAAGAAAAGACGATCTAATTCACCAAATCTTGTTAATATTTGTCTCATTTTTGCTGGTTTCATATAAGGCGGAATAGCAGATAAATAAATAACACCAGTTTTATGTCTTGCTTTTCTTTGAGCTTTTAAAGTATTAAAACTAGCCATTTTTTTCTTTAAAGCTTTTCTTTTTTCTTCCTCAGTTAATGTAGAATTCTCATTTTCATTTTCATTTTTAATTTCTTTATTATCTTCATCATCATCAATTGAGCTATCTTCTCTCACTATACTAACTTTTTCATTTATATCATCATCAACATAATCATTATCACTTTCATTTTCATCATTTGAAATAGCATCCTGATTTTCTTCATCAGATTTGTCAATTTTTGAAATATTTGTTTTCTTTGATTGAATTAAAACACCATTATCTTCATTATCAGATGAAAAATCATCGAAATCATCAATTTTTGTTGACATGATACAATGTTTTTTGTTATTCTCAATTCTTATATATATATTTTTTGGACCCTTCAATAGATAAATATATATATTTAAATATAAATAATTCTATTCAAAATTAAAAATTTGTACTATATATTTTCAGTTTAAATTACTATATACATTTAAGTTATTAAAATTTGAATATATAGTTAAATTTTTTTCTCATCTCATCTCATCTCATTTTTGCTCAAAAATTTTTTTTTATTCAAAAATAAATTTGGCTCTACAGGAAAAATTTTACAACTTTTTTTTTTTTTCTATTTTAATAGTCATTTTATGCTTATGTTCCTACGTGAATATTTACCTACCCAAAATTACTTATAAAAAAGACTGTGCCATTGTTTAAATAAAAAATAACAAATAACAAAGCATAATAAATTTTTTTTAGTGTAATAGTTTGTTGGCTCATTTCCGCTTCTTATTTTTTTTTAATGGATTTTAATTTTATAACGTTGATAAGGTTTTTTTTTCATTTCTGCAACCATTTTTTAATTTGAGAGTTTTTCGTAGTTTTGGTAATTCTTGATAATTTTGTCATTTTGAAAATAGGTAATATTTTTAATGTTTTTAAGCTCTTTTTTACAATTCATTGTGTTGGAAACTTAATTAGTTAATTTTAATAATGCTGAATACAGAAGCTATAACAATTAGAATGTTGTTGCTTTATGTTGTTAAATTTTCTTTTACAAATTACTGTTCAATTATTGTAGGATTTATTAGAAATTTATAAAAAATTGAAATTGATTAAATTTATAAAACATTATTACTATTTTAGATATACGAATTCTAAATTGGAACCGATTATATAATTGAATAACATTGAGGAACTTTTTTTTTTTAAATTCTATTCCGCATTTTTATTATTTTAATCTTTGATTACTGTCAATTTTTAAGAAGTAAAAAGATCATATAGAAGTAAGAGATCATATAGAAGTAAAGAGATCATATAGAAGTTTATCTGCAACTCTGTGTTAGTGATTGATTATTAAAGCACTTTTAATTCCATTATATTCCATTTTTAGTTTTTATTTAAATTAAAATTTCTCGTCACAAACTCCAAAATATTGTTTTCCTTTATTAATTAATTTTATTAAGTATAAATAAACCTGGAAAAACTATTAATTTTATTCTAATTTGTTTTAATTGGTATTTGCATTATTATTTTAAATCCTTTTATTTTTTTTTATAAAAATGGCTAACACTTTGAATAAATTTTTACTACGAATAAGGGTACTATTGCTTAAATTAATGGGGAATTTATATTACATCATGTTAAAATTTCTCCAATTAAAACGAAAAGCTTTCAGTTCAAAATTTTTTTTGATTTCCTTGGCAGTCGCTGGTATTTTAATATCACAACTTTTAATTTCGTCACAATATTTAAGTTCAATAGATTTCAGCTTAGAAAATAATGCTCCATTTAAAAAACAAATACCTTTAAACAACAATACTTATATTGGTAAAAAAATTGCATACATTTCACGTCATCCAGGTACCACACAAGATTTTGAATTTATTGAACAGAGTTTACAATTGGAAAATGTTGATTATTTCTTATATATTGGTATTAAATTTGATAAAATAGCCGTTGATAAAGATAAAGCTAAAGAAATTTGTGAAAATTATGATGCAATCTTTGTTTCTGATTGTTTAACAGACGGTTGGAATTTTATTAAACATGATGATTTCCAGTGTAAAAATCTTGTTTTCATCATTTCAAATAGATATGATTTTTGTACTGAGGATAAAGAAGAATTTAAAAATGATATGGTTCGTGCTTTAGAACGCGACGATGGATATGCTTTAACTTTAGTTTCAAATAATGCTTTTGAATTCCCATACTTAGAGAATCGTGGTGTTACATTGAAGAAAGATTATCCAATTATAAGACCATTTGGTAATACCAATATTGAAGAACAGGACATTGCAGATGAAGATGAAGATGTTCCATGTTTAATTGTAGATAGATTTCCACGTAACCAAGAGATTTTAAAGACAAATATTCGATACTATGCCGGTTTTACATGTAAGATCACAGAATCAAAATATGGTGGTCCAAAGACTCTAGGTAAATATAATTCAATTGTCGTCCATATGTTATATCAAGTATCAATCATGAAAATGTGGGAAAATATTGCTCATGGTGTAATAATGGCAGTCCCATCTGCTGAATTTTATGATAAAATTTGTGCTGAAAATGAATGTGAAGAAGCTAATCATATAGGTACAGCTAAACAAGTTGCTAGAGATAGTGATAAAAATTGGAGTGAATTTGTTGATTTCTATATCCCTGAATTTAATAGATGTTTTATCCAATTTAACAGTTGGAAAGAATTAGGTAATATTATTAAAAGTAAACAACATATGAAGAACATTAATTATTGTAGAAATTTAATGGAAGATAAAAGAAGAGAAAATTTAAAGAGCTGGATTAAGTTATTCAATGAAATGAATTAATGATTATACACTTTTTTTATTGATCAGATTAATATACAATTATATAAGTAAAGTTAAACATTTCGATGATAGAGAATAATTTATTAATAAAATTAATTTTTTTTTTTTAATACTTAAATTCCTCATAAATATATCTTATATTTGTTCTCACTCTCCATAATAAATATACTTCTATGTAAATAAAAAGATTACCCTACATTCATGCCAATTAAATAATCAGAATAAAAAAAAACATAACAAAAATTTCGGAACACAACCGGAACAGAAATTTAAACCACGGTAAATATATTAAAATTAACAAAAGAAAATATATTAATTTCATGATATGTAACAAAAAATTATGTCAGACGAAATTATACAAGCTTTTAAATTCTATTGCAGTATTATTTTTTTCTATCAATAATATAATTATATTATTACAAACAGCCATAGTGGAGACGTGCCTAATTCGTGTGGATAAGATTCGAATTAAAAAGAATAAATATATATAGACTAATATTAAATAAGAACCAAAGGGTAAATTGTAGAATATTTCTATACAAATATATTTTAATATATTGAAAAGTGTCTAAAATTCTTACGCTGTGAATCAATATGGTATTAATTTATTTAAGTTTCCCTGTATGTGTACAAATTTAGTTGTTGCTTTTTTTTTTTAGAAAAACAGCAACAACAAAATTATTACTATAAGAAAAATACCTACGAAACCCAGAATAAATACAAATAGATGAAAAAAAAAAAGAAATAAGTACAACGCTTTTTTACACAAACAAAAAATTAAAGAAATTAAAAAAAAATTAAGATTTCTTTTAATATGATTGTTTTGCTGTAAATGGATACTGTAATTATATTCTTTTAATTGTTTATTATTAAGTTAATTAATCAAATACGCATATTTATTTATATATTATATTATATTTATATTATATTTGACAAATTTCATTTTTTTCTTTACATGTGTTTCTTGCTAATCTGTATTTCGTTCTTGAATAGAATATTGTATATATTTACTATTTGTACTGGGTGTTCCGTAAGTACTGTGTTGTAACGTACATATTAATTAATTTATAATTATTTTAAACGTTTTAATTAGGTGTATAATACAGAAAACTAAAAAACTTTTTTTTTCATAATTTTTTTTTTCTAAACAAAATTTTATTGAAAAAAAAATACATTGACAAACAAAAAAAAAAAAGAAATTATAATATTAAACCATCTTGAAAAAATTATTCAAATGAACACATAAATTATTAAAATTTTCTATCAATATTATATAAAGCTTATATTTTATTTAATATAAGTTTTTTTTATATTAAATAAAATATATTGTTGATTATAGTATTAAATATAAAATATATGATAAAAATATATAACATATACTAAAAATATAACCCCCATATCATATTTGATCGGATCGATATTATTCATAGACTATAGACTTCATCTCATAGTTTCATTCACTTTGCTACAGTTTTTATATTTTTATTTGTTTATTTGTTTAATATCTATTTTACAGATTAATTCAAGATGCTAAGAAGACAAAAAATTATAATCTTTATATGTCTATCATTTGTTCTGGTTTCTTTAATCGCTACAAGAACCACCAAAATTGAAAATTTGGATGTCACAAATTCTGGTTTCTCTTTAGCACAAAATTTATTTAATTTCAATAGCGAACAACCTGAACTTATCGAACAAAAAATACCTTTTAATGAAAAAAGGGTTGCTTTTGTCTCAAGACATGATGGTACAAAGAAAGATTTCGGTTATTTAGTAGATTATTTAAATTTAAAAAATGTAACATATTATACTAAACTAGTTGACCCAGATTCCAAATATTCTTTTATTTTAACAGAAGAAGAAGCTGATGAAGTTTGTGAAAATTCAGATTTCATTTTTGTTACAGACTGTTTAACTGATGGTTGGAATTTTATTAGAAATAAAAAATCAAAATGTAAAAATGTTAATTTTATTGTGTCTCAACGTCCTGATTTTTGCGCCAAAAATGAGGAAAAATCTGACTTCTTGAAAGATTTAGATTACTCTTTAAATAGAGAAGATGAATTTAGAACAAACTTTGTTCCAAACAATGTTTTTGAAGTTCCATATGCAAAATTTCACGGTGTTAACATCACTGTCGATTATCCAGTTATTAGACCATTTGGTTATACCGATATGAAACCTCAAGAAGTCGAGTTAGAAGATAAAAATCCTCCTTGTTTAATCGCTGGTAGGGTTAAACAAGATACTGATTATTTATTTAAATCCATTATTGAGCATACTGGTTATACCTGCAAAAAATTACCAGTTTTATACGGTGGCCCAAGAACTTTGAGTCAATACAATTCGATTGTCGTTCATTTACCTCATCAAGTTTCTGTTATGAAAATGTGGGAGAACATCGCTCATGGTGTTCTTTTAGCTATTCCATCTCCAGAATTTTTGGATGTTGTTTGTAAAGGTCGTTTATGTAATGATATTGGTGATTTAAATTTTTCAAAGAAAATCGATAAGAAGAACTGGGCTAAATATTGTGATTTTTATAATGATAAAAGATTCGAAAACTGTTTTATTCAATATAGCAGTTGGGAAGAATTAAAGGAAATTATAGAAAACAAACCTTACTTGGAGCATATAAATGAGTGCAGAGATGCTATGGAAGATAGAAGATTAGAATCATTAAAAAGTTGGAGAAAAATTCTTGAAGAACAAAATTCAAAATTGTGAATATTAGTGAATTTTTATTATACATTAAAACTTATTTAATAAAACAAAAATTTCAATAAAATTTTTTGAAACTGAAATCACATTTTTAATAGTATTGAAAATGATTAATTTTGATGATATCATTAAAGTATTATCATGGAGATTATTATAAAACTATGTTATCTTTTTTACCATATTAAAAGGCACATATTAACTATTGATGAAAACATTGGTATTACAATAAATAACACCCTTAATGTAAATAAATAGTTTCGCAGTTTCCCCTTAATATATTTTCAACGATTTATAGCCTAGTTATGTATAATCTATTTTTTGAAGACATCTTAATTGGTGCACCTTTATGGTACTCAACAAATACGAGTTGGATTACATAGTTAAATGAGGAATATAAAACTTCCAGTTTGTGGCGATTAACTATATTAATTCAAAATCTATTTATGGTCACACAAGAAAAGTGAATAAATTATGTTAAATTTATTATGTTTAATGTTTTCAATATTAATTATTGAACAGGCTTCAGGTAAATATTAAGAAAGATTGATGTTAAGTAAGTTCAGTGAAGTATAAAAAGTTAATAGTGTTTTAATTATAATGATTTTTAATGTTCAATTTATTGATAAAATTATAATTGGTTTATAATCTCAATATACCATTATAATTACTAGAGTTTAAAATAATGATGAAATATTGAACCCCCACAGATATTTATTTTGTAAGATATATTTGATATGCTATGTCTTTACTAATTGTATCGAAGTTAATCAATTATCCTTTTATACTTTAAAGTAAAACATTCTTGTCTTGTTGGTTTAAAATCCATTTGGTTAAATCATCCAATATTTTTATATTTCAATATTTTTATATTTCAATATTTTTATATCTCAATATTTTTATATTCAAAATTTTTATAATTAATATGCCTTGTTATATTGATCAATCCAAGTTTAATTTGGTATAGTTAAAATTAAAATAATCTCTTATACTATTAAAATTTCCATAATTAAATATGAATCTTAATTTATTATAAATTTTAGTTGAATGTGAATCTTAATTTAACATTCCTGATTTCAATATTTGTTATATCATTTTATGATTTATATTGCCCTAATAATTATTTTAAATGTGGAATTATCAAGAGATTATTAAATTTATATTATCAATAATCTAAATTCCAAATTTTATGTTGATGTTTTTAGATATATCTTAATTTTCATATTAATTGGTCCAAATTTATTTTTGTTATATTGTAAATTGCAATTAATTAGTGTATTTAGCAGAATTATTTCAATTTTAACAAATTAATATTTTTAATTATTCGATAAATAGGCCTTTAATTAAGGCATGGGTTTCAAATATTTTCTAAAATTGAAAAGCAAATTAGTTTTATTATGTTATCAATAGCTGATATATTTTTATTTGGTGTTGAAATGTTAGATGTTCATCGAGTAAATGCAATTATAAATCTATATTATTAAATATTTATTCTTATCCCTTTGTTTATTTTCGAAGTGAAAAATATTCATTTTTTTGCGGGCCATGGCCAAGTGATTATTGTTTTCAATAATAGCTAGGGAAGATGGTAATGGGTATTGGCAGTGGATATGGCTAGATGTTGGAAGAATGTGAAGTATATTGGGAGATATTTGGAGATATTTGGAGGATATGTATAAATTGAAGTACGTTTATTCAGTATACATAGTAGTAGTTTGATAATTGTTGATGATGGTGGAAATAAACGAGATTTTAATGTTTTTGTTATAATTGTAGTAAATTCATACATTTAAGCAATTATATGATTTATTTATAAAAAAAATTTATATCTAAAATCAAATAAGATGGAATAAATGATAAATATTTTTAAGTTTTTATGTCTTTAAAATGTTTAAAGAGAAGTTAAAATGAGTTTATTTATCATATCTGTTTAAGTTGGGATATAGTATAGAGGAAAAAATTGTAGGATATGTAGTTGATTCAGTTATAAGATGATATAGTTCTATTATATTATAGCTAAGTTAATAAATTTTAGAGTTTCTCTTCCTGCTAAAAAAATTTGAATCAGTAGCACTTTATTTTTAATTAAAGGTGTTATGTTCCAGAATTAAATTCAATTTTAGTTATTAGTTATCAGTTAGTAAATAGCAGTTGTTTTCGTTATAACAAAAGTTTTAATCTGTGTATGATGTCAATGTATATCATGGAATGGGTTATGATTAGAAAAGTATTTGTAATTTATTGTAATATAGCAGAGTAATTTGTATAAAAATAGAATTTTGAAGAAATAGTTGGTTAATATTATGATTGTTCCTGTTGACGCAGTAATCTGGTATAACTATGAACACTATCACTCATTGTTATTTATCTTCAATCTTAAATATGTATTATTAAACTCTATTCTAGTCTAGTTGTCGAACTTGTAATCCTTATTTTATTGTCTGTTATATATCCATACACTAACTAAGATATACATCTTTATGCTCCTAGACCATTATGTAGATTGAGAATGTGTATAAGGTTAATATAAGTATGATCAAGTGTTTCAAGAGTAGTTATGTGAAGTTAAGTAACATTAAGGTCAAATATGTGCAGTTAAGAATATTTTAATTGTAGTAATTATTAAGCTCCAATACACCGTCAAAATGATAATTGGTTCATAATATCAATCTATTTTTAAAATTATCAGATTTCAAGATATTAATTTGTTTTAATACCATGCTGATATTTATTTTGTATTTCTTGTTTTATTAATTGTATCTAAATTAATCGTTTATTCTTTAAAAATAAAATATTCTTATCTTGTTGATGTTGAATGTATTTGGATAGAATTATCGAATAGTAATTTGATACAGTCAAATACAATGTTATGATATCATCCAACATTTTTATTATTTCATTTCTGATATTAATTAATTGAAGTTTATTTTGGTATAGTATAAAAATATCCATAATTTTATAGCAATCTTAATTGATTGTTCTTGCTGTAAATATCAGTTATGTGATTTTATAAATTATATTCCTCATATTTATTGTTTTTAATCCCATTTGATAATAATAATTGAGATATAAACAAATGTGTAATTATTAGGAGATTATCAAATTTATATTGTCAATCATGCTAATAATTATGACTATTTTTTTAAATATATCATAATGTTTATATTAATTGGTCCATATTTATATTTGTTATATTGTAAATTGCAATTAATTAGTGCATTTAGCAGATTTATTTCAATTTTCGTAATTTGATATTTTCAATAATTCATTAAATAGGCCATTAATTAAGCCATGGGTTTTTAATTTTTTTTGAAATTAAAAAGCAAAT